>SNQN01000404.1:55424-74429 GCA_008642245.1 Bassia scoparia
TTCTTTTCATTTTGTATGTTCTTGGCCTTCTTAGGCGTTCTTGCTACTAATATTGGTATTAGTGTTTTGATTAGTTTTAGAGTCTGTTCATAGCTTTTTGGATCAATTTTGGACGTTTGAGAACGATACAAAGCTTTAGGAAGTGGCAAGGAGTATGATTTGGAACGTTGGAAGCAAAGGCAGCGGTTTTGGAACCCACGCCATCGTTTACACTGAAGTCATGTTGCCGCTTTGCTCTGATATCTTGGCTTTATTCGAGACAGGGGCGGATCTAGGGGTGCCGTAGGGTACCGTTGTACCCTTCCCAAGAACAAAAAACAAAAAACCTCAAAGAAACTGTTGGTAAACAAACGTTCTCTTAAGTTCAAATAAGAGAACACCTTTTAGTATGATAGGTCTCTTAAAGTGTTTATTTAAGTGGTCTGTTATGAATATAAGAAATCAAACGTTTTTAGCAACCAGGTCTGTTAGTTGTTTTACATATAGAGATCCGTATTTGTTCAACAACAGGTCTCCTTAGTAGATGTAGGGCCTGTTTGGAAAAAGTAGCGGTAGAGGTAGATGTTAGCTGTAGATGTAGGCTGCTAGTGTAGTGGTAGCTGTCAGCTGTCAATTAGTAGTTGTTGAAGGTAGCTGTCCAAGTAGTGGTTTAAAGTATGAGTGTTTGGTAAAGTAGTGGTGGAAATTTGTAATTTTGATTTTAAATATATTTATTTTTAAATTATTAATTATGAATTAGGAATGATGTATAACACGGCCTAATATATTATATTTTTGGTTAAACGAAAAACATATGAATATATGATTCTAAAAGTAGGGTTCACAAAATTTTGTTTTTTTCAATTGTGTATATAGTTATATTATTTTGGATTGCACAACTTTGGGCGTTTTTCATTCTTTATTTAACTTAAAAGAATGATCATTTTTCAGTTTATAATAATGTTTGAGTACCTAACATAGATGATTACAATTCAACATTTACAGAATATTCATATGGATCAATACAAGGGTTGACATTTGACGAAACTGAAGTGTATAGACCACAAGAAATGAAAATACCCCACAGTGCCTCAAGCTTAATGAAAGATCTTATATACATAAACCACGAGCATAGAATAGCATATATTAAATACACAAGCTAGCAATATTTATAACACGGTACAGAAACAATCAAACAAACGCATAGAAATAAAACATATAGGCATTTTCCTACACGGTACCACCTGTAAATTTGCGTTTTCCATGAAATACCCACCGCTTTTTTTGCCGCTCTATATTGTACCCCTCAATTTGAAAACTTTACCACATTATAACTTATTATTTAATTTACATAACTAGGTTAAATAAGAGTTAATTATTTTTTAAAATAAAAATAAACCAAAAAAAAAACACCCCACACCAACCCACTCCACCGCTACTGCGCCACAACCACAACCAGACGCCACCACTGCCCACCACCACACCCACGCGCCCGCTCTGCGCCCACTCCACCGCAGTTCCTTTCGCCTGCACAACCAAGATCACCGCAGCCCCCACTTCCACTCCATTCTTCGTTGCACCAACACCCTCCTCGCCATTGCAATTCACCACCCCTTCAAACCCTAAATTAATTCGAAAATTAAGCTAGGGCTTGATTCTGTACTGTTGAATTTGCAAAAAATGGTTTTCAATTGGTTTTTTTCGAACTTAGCTTAGGTTTTGAATTGCGAATTAGGGTCGAATAGGGTGAGGGTTGCGAATTGAGTTCGATTGGGCTGGGGTTCAAGAGTGGGGTTCGACGGAAGGGGGTTCTATTCGCGAGGGTGGGTCTCGATTGGGCGAGGTTTCAGGGGAAGGGGTCTTTCAGCAGAGCGGTGGATTCGGAGCGGTGGTTTCTGTTCGCTGAGGGTGGAGATCGAGGGCGGCGCGCGTTGGTGGGGTGCGCTGTTCAAATAGGCGGCTGCATGTAAGATGATGAAAATATGAATGGTTGGGTTGTGGTTTTAGGGAGGCAGTTAAGGGTGGGTGGGTGGTTGTTTCTATTATTTTTATGTATTTTTAAAAAAACTAAATTTAACATACATGGTTAGGTTACAACCATTAAAGGTTATAATCGTGCTAAAGTTTTCAAAATTGAGGAGGTACATATAGAGGGCAAAAAAAACGGATATTTCATAGAAAACGCTAATTTTACAGGGGTACCCTGTGCATAGAAATAATAAATACCCAAGCATATCATCAATCGGAAAAAATACAGCCTTGTTTACTTGTATCATACAATCAACATCAATCAAACAAATCATACAAACTTGTTACTTGATATAGCAATCATCATTAATCCAAACAATTACTTGATATATGAAATATAAAGTTTGAATTTTTTTCACATATTTTTCACATATTAATAAAAGATATATAAAAATTCATACCTTAATAAACCAAGCTTCATAGCTAGGTCTTCCATCCAACTTGAATATGAGAGAAAACAAATTATGCAACTAAATAACTCTAGTTGAAGAGTATCGGTGAATATGAAAGGGGAAAGCCTGAATAAATATGTAAATCTGTTGAAAAAAACAATTTTTTTTTTAAAAAAATAATGTGAACGCTGTTTATGCTTCAAACAGTTACCCATTTGTAACGGTTTCCTAACTACTCACGCTTCCTCTAACTCATCTATCACTCTCATACACTATCCATCCAAACACCCTTATTTTTACAAGTAGAGTAATTGACCAAGTAAAAACTCTAAAACGCTAGTAGATAAGGTCAACATCCAAACATAGCCGTAAAGAGAACCAATTTACAAGTTCAAACTTCTAGTTCTCTTTATATATCTTTTTTTATATGCACTCACATTACTACAACATTTATAAACCAATAATTATTATATGTGTATTACACTGTAATTCATTACTATATACTTTTCGTATTAAGGAAAAAAATTAATTTTAATGTTCATATATCCTATACAATATCTTAATTAAAAAATTGTATTTAAGGAAAATAACGAACTAGTGTGTGTCGTACCCCCCAGTCCTTAATGTTTCTAGAATTCCGCCACTGATTCGGAGAATATAATTGTAATTGGGGCAAAGGCTATCTATCAGAGAAATTTAGAAGTATTTAGAGAGATTCTAGATTGGTTAAACCACTTTTTCAGATTATATAGCTTATTTAAAAGAGATTACTGATTTCTCTATCAGACCTTAGTTTGTGAGTTTTCAATACACTTTGCAATTCAATAAAGATTGATCGTTCGCTCTTATCCATATTGACTTTTGGTATTATCTAATCCTGTAATCTCTTTGTATTATTGTTTTAATATTATCTTATGCTTTAAATCATGTTACCCCATCACTAATTATTAGGAATTAATTCAATCATGTGTGACTAGATTTAATTCATATAAGGACGGGGGAACGATTATGACGGGAATCATATTAAAAAAAACATAGTTATGAATTCAGAACCGTAATTTTGTTTGATGAAATTCTTGATTTCGCACTTAATTAAATTCCTGATTAGATTGTTTTTCATGTTCAATCAATTTTCTTAGGCCCGACTTAAATTGCTTAATTTGATTAGTCCCGAAGTCTCTTAGACTCTAGCGATTTGAAGACTTGGCACAAGGATCTACGTCAACACGATAAATAGAACGAGCTCTAGGTCTGAGAGATACGGTTAGGAGTATTCTTGGTATCATTCATTCAAGAGAACTTTACCAACTATTTTGATTGTGTATTTAATGATATGCATTGATGCCAATTTGTCTCAAACTTAGCTGTATATAGTGACACATAGCCTTAGACTTCTTTAGTCATAAAAGGCTCTATCTCCTTTTTACATCTGTTTGTTATCTTACTTAGTTTTCTAACCTGGGTTAAATAATCACAATTATTTTTATAAAAATTAATAGGGAAAAACCCGTGTACACAAGATTGTTCATAGTTGTTGATATATCAATGCATCTCATTCACTTGTGAATTGAACTAATTATCTACCCATTAGATCAGATATTATCAAGTAAGGTTGCTAGTATTCATTGTATTTACTCTCCAAAATTGAGATCTACTAAATACACAATATTAGTAGCAAAGAGGGCCTTAAGAAGGCCAAAACCATACAAAATGACAAGAGAATGAGGGGGAAAACCATATATCCAAACAATAAATCAAATATCTGACGTGAACAYTATATGAGCTATCCTTAAACCTCGGGGATATATAGGCTATTAGGCCTAATCTCAGGGGTACATGGGGAAATTTCCCTAATCATAATAATACTTTCTATATTTCGTTTTATTCACAACTTTTGTTTAGGCACACATTTTAAGAAAGAGATTTAAGTGTGTAAACGGGCAAATTAGGTAACATAAGTTTAAGACTAGTAACATATCTTCTCATTCTTGTTTGTGTCAAATAGTGAATATTAAGTTAAATATTAATCTCAAAATCAATATTAATTCTAATGAAAATGGTTGAAAGATTAGGACCAAAACATAATCAATAGTTAAATATTAATCTGAAGATTAAGATTAATCCTGAGTTAAATGGTTAAATATTAACCCCAGGACTTGATCAATAGTTAAATATTAATCCTAAGTTAAAAAATTAAATATTAGCCCCAAAACATAATCGATAGTTTAATATTAATTCTAAGTTAAATGGTTAAATATTAATGTAGACACCCAAAAGTGTCTCCCTAAATTGAATAGCCGATGAGAAAAGGTACGACATTTCGAAATGGATTTGATTCCGAAAATTGCAARAGAATCCATAAACCACACCCACTTGCACGAATTGAATTAAAGTTGAGTTTGAAATCATATGCCGAGAGCCCAATAATAGGCGAAAAGTATTTATTTTTTATTTTCTATTTTTAGGATATTTTTCTTTATTTTAAGGATATTTAGGATATTTTTCATAGGTTATTTCTCTAATTTCCACTTTTCATTTTGTTCTTCTTCTTTTTCTAAGTTCATCGGTATTTTTAGATTATTTTTCTTATTTTCTTTGATTTTCTATGATATTTACAAGTTTTATAAAGTGATTTTRAAACATAAATAAATTCAYAAATTCTTAGATAAATCCAGATAATTCGGGAATGATCCGAAATATTCTAGAAGATTAATCTTGTCCACCAAGTTTATCCAAAAGTGGATAAAGGTTAATTCAGATAGAAGATTTGATGCAAAAATACGGATAAAAATATCCGAACAAAAGATATAGAATTAGAATTAAAACTAACGGATCGTTGACGTGTCAAGCCACGTCAACACTAAACCGTATATACGTCAGCCTAACCATATATAAGGATGAAATTTTTAACCCGATATATGGTTCCTGCTACGCATATACAGTTCCCTGGATAGTATATACGGTTGTTATTTTCGTATGTTTTAATGCCTAAATTCTATCTATCTTTTACCAAAAACGCCTATAATACATGCTCTCGGTATTTATCTCGAACATCAACGAAAAACAAACAATCAAAGTGGCAATTCAAAGCTCTCAAAACCTCTCTCTCATTCAAGTGCAATCCACAAACACAAACCACTCTCAAACCAAAAGTCCCTCGAATTCGTCGCAACTTTTGGAGTCGTTCTTTGGAATTTAGGTACACATTCTAAGCTATTCAATCAAAATCTCTTTCTTCTCTTGTTATTAATTTTGATTCATATAATATATTGAATTTCCTTTTGCTTTTGATTTTCAAATTATGTAAATTCATTCGTTTTCAATGTTTCAATTTATCGCATCGTTTTAATGTAATTGTCAATACTAACGATTTCTTTTATTGTGATAAGCGATTCAATTGGAAGAAAGCTTTTGATATACTAATCTTTGTTTTCTTTTGTATTGGTAGTGATACAAGGTGAGTTGGTTTGAATATATATTTGAGTTTTGATTTATATATATATATTATTCTTGATATTGTCCAATGATTCTTTCGATTGCTTAATCAAGACTGGAATTTGCTTGAATCACAATTAAATTCAGACTAATTAGGGACGAACGCGATTTTAGGGGGTAAACGATTATTAATTTTGATTAATTCGAAGTGGTCATAACAAAATAGTCTACGGTAGTAATATGTCCATATATAAACTCATCTTTTAATACAGATTTCTAGGCTAAGCGCTTCCAAAATATGTAAAATTGCTAAGTTATGTGAATTCAATGGATTTGATCAAATGAAATTACAATGAGAAGATATAGGGTCGCTACAGTGAGGGGCATTGGTCAAGATTCTTCCGTTACCATGTCCCGAACCCACGACTTTGATACTGGGATCAAGTAACAGTGGGGCCATTAAATTGGCACCCAATGTTTTGGCATTCTGTGAAACTTGTATAGGCACCGATGGCGATTCCCGCCCGGACACACACCTCCAAGGCACTCACGTGCTGATCCGTGGCTCAAGCCCGACGAACGAAATCGACATATGACCTAGGCCTGATAAGGGCACACGCCTACAATTAGCCTCGAAACATAATCAATAGTTAAATATTATTCTCAAGATTATTATTAATCCTAAGTTAAGTGGTTAAGTATTAGGCCCAGAACATAATCAATAGTTAAATATTAAGCCCAAGATTAATATTAATCCTAAATTAAGTGGTTAAAATATTAGGCCCAAAACATAATCAATAGTTAAATATTAATCCCAATTTAAAAAATAGGGAAATTCCCAATGGTAAAGATGAGTTTTGGCAGAATCCCAATCGTAATGACGTGTTTTTTTAATCCCAATGGTAATGATGTGTTTTATTTTCATTCCCAACCGTGATTATATGGGGGATTTTCCGTAAAGTAGGGTATGCTAGGAAATTTTGTCCAAAACTACCTTATMTAAGGTTTTCGGGGCCACTTTTGTCCCTTATGGTCGAATTTGAGGTCGAAATTCAAAAAAATTGACCAGATCAATCTCGAGCTATATACGCGAGTTGCTTTAATTTCAAGCCTCGATATGATCATATGAGTTCAAAAACTACCTCATTTAACAAGTTCGGGGTCACTTTTATCCTTTATAATCAGATTTGAGGTCGGAATTCGAAAAAAAATGAACGGATCAATCCCTACTTAACACCTACTTAATAGAAATTCCCCCTTATAATCACGGTTGGGAATGAAAGTTAAAACTAATAACTACCATTGGGATTAAAAAAAACACATCACTACCATTGGGATTTCGCCAAAACTCATCATTACCATTGGGAATTTCCCATTAAAATATCAATCCTAAGTTAAATATGGAGTACTTGTTACATATTAATCCTAATATATATCATTAATCAATAGTTAAATATTAATTCCAACATATATCATTAATCGCTAGTTAAAAATACTAATCCTAACTTAAATATTTTAGTTGAGTTCAGTTCCATTAAGTTCAGTAGAGTTCAGTTCAACTCATTTCAGTTCAGCTATAGTTCAGTCCAAAGAAACAGAGCCTAAGTTTAGGTTGCATTATTGCATACATACACTCATACGGGTAGCTGCACGGATACAAAACAAACTAGCATTGACTRCGAGAGTGTGGGATAGCTCAAGTGGTTAAAGCTTTCCTCCGATTCTAGGACATTCTATGATCGATTCTCATCCCCGCCCTTGTGGCTCTCTTAGCACCAAAAAAAATAATCATTGATCATTATCTCTATTACATAAGTCGAGGGAAGCAATGGTATCTCATATGAAAATATTGTTTTACCCTCGACAAAAACAAAAACTTACATATTTAACCCAATTTCAATCTCTTCCTAATTTACATGTTCATAAAATGAAGTTTAACATTTAAAATTAAATCAAGTTTTTTTGACACGAAACTAAAAGATTTCATTAATGTGGAGAAGCCAAACGGCACTTATAAWCTAATTCRGTAGAAAATAATTGACAAGTACAAATATACGTATCCAAAAAACTACATACATCGTATGATTGTTCAAGTTTTTGAACCAATAAAGCCTTAAAGAAAATCTTCATCCGAAGCAATACTATCTATGAGTTCGTGCAAATTCGGCATAATAACTGATGTAGAAGTAATTGAATAACAATGCTTGTAGAGTCAATTAGGCATCCCCAACAATCGAACTGAAGCGGWCGGACCCTCACAATCAAAGAAACTCATAACACACTATCTAAAAAAACCTAACTCCATTGATTAAGATCTAAGAGGATAACACAAACAAAACAAAAACCAAACAAAATGAGAAACCACCGCAAGGGGCAAATTTATTAAACAATAAGACCCAAGAGATCTAGTATGCAATTAAACTATCACACGTAAGGGTCGCTCAACGCCGTCGAGAGAAAACAAGACAATAAAACTGCTCCCTCCAAATAAAAGTCGTGATTTGGGCAATATCCAAGTCTAAGAACCATTCCAAATCCAAGAACATACCAAACCCAGCCACCACCTCCAYAATTTCGACTCGTGAAGGCCTGAGTCCCACCAACGATCTCTCACAAATGAGACGATAACCCAACACGTCAATAGGTGATGAATACTGACACAACTTGAAGGGCYGAAACTCATAAACAATAAATAAAGCAAACAAAAAGACAAACAAAAAACTAAGCTAAGTTATAAAACCTTCTGTTAAAGCCAAACAACTAAAACCAAAGGGCATAAGTCCGATTTCCTGATCGTAAGGAAATAACGGCGCCAATTCGATCTATCCCTTATGCCCACAACTCAATKAATCCAACCAAGATCTCAAGCACCAAAATACCCAAACCTGATGAAGAAAAGACTCTGACAGAAGATCGACCCGCAAAGAGGAACAATCTACGAGTTGGATTTAGGAAAACGAATCTCTCAAACTCCGATGCAAGTTGGCGCTAAATCGAGGGAAAACGGCCTAGGTGACTCACCGGCAAGCAAGGATGCATGACCCGTAGCCCGACGAGCCCCCCTATGGGCAGATCTCCAAAGGTAGGCGATGATGTGCAGCGTCGCTAGAGAGAGGGTTTAAGACTAGAGTTTTTGTTTAATAACTGATTCCTAATTATAGAGATAAATTCTTGATATTTTTTTATTTCTTTTTTTTGCTGGGCATTAAATATTGTAACACCCAGAGGCATTAAAAAAGGACAATTTGTTGGAAAATTTATGTAGACAATAATTAATACGGAGTTACAGTAATGTAGAAGAAAAATTATATAGTTTTTCATTCACTACTAAAAAATCCTATAAGAGACCGGTTGAAACCCCCAAGAAGACCTCCAAACAACCGGTCTATACTTGGGAGTCTCTTTTGGTAAGAGACCGGGTTTAAAAACCGGTCTTTTTGATTCAGCAAAGAGACCGGTTTGTCCAAAATGTCTGGTCTCTTTAGTTATTGGTTTTCTTTTTGTAAAAAGGTAAAGAGACCGGTTTTTACTAATACCGGTCTCTCGACTGCACCAAGAGACCTATCGTTTGTCAGGACGGTCACTTTGACCAATTTAATTTTTCAAAAAAATTATATTACTGAATATATTTAAAAATATACGTATATATACAAAATATAAAACATTGAAATACATGTAGTTCAACATTATATTACTATTTTTAGAATAATTGATTTTAAATAAAGAAATCACCAACAAAATTTTGCTGTAAAAAGACAATTATTTTGCCTTACAGTTGATAAATTTATTTACTACCTCTTGCTTAGATAATAAATTACCAAAAATACATTTCACCCCTCCATTAGACATTTAGACCATAACTTTCTATTGTAATTAGTACGACGTTGGAACATAGCTCGATGACTTGCCCAACGGCCGCCTTGGCCCACACCGTATTGTTTCTACTAGCGCCATCCCCCAACTACACACGATCTATGTAAGTCTGTCGTCTTTCTCGCTAGCCGCTAGCTCAATCAAATAACAAAATCTATATCAATAAAACACAATATTACCATCCTTTCCACCCTCCACAGATCGCAATTTAAGTAATTCTAAGACACATTCAACATTATCACTACCATTGCAATACCGAAATTCGAAAGATCAAATCTAACAATCAACAGAAATCAAAAAATCAAACGAACAAACCATTTCCTTCAAAAACACAATATCTTACAATCAAACAAAACGTACTCAACAGAAATCGAATTCAAACAAAACAAAACCAAAAAAACAAAAACAATCAAAAACAAATTAAAAAAATGAAACTTAACAAATTTACAAAAGAAATCAAAAAATTAATACGAAAAACTGTCAAAAATGGAAACCAAATAATAGAATTTTGGAAATGAAAACAGAAATATGAAAATTCGAAAAGCTATTAGAAGAACACAAAATACGAAATTTGAGCAAAAACAAAGGAGTTCCATTAATAACCAAAGATTCATGTTTAGATCTATGAAATCTGAGAAAAAGGGAAGAAATAAAAGCAAAAAATTGCATTAGAAAAACCCTAGATTGAAACAAAAAACATAGATTTGAATGAATTGAAAACTATAGAAAACCCTTAAAAAAAATTAAATTTATTGTTTCTGTTCCAATCCCAAAACGAATATCGAATAATGATTCCGAAACAAAAATTGGTGAAAATTGGTAGTATGTACATTAAAAAAATTACAAACTTGAATCAAAATAAAAAAAAACGAAACCAAAACGAAATAACCTAGATCTACTTCACCATTAGTCTTGAAAAGTATAAAACAAATCGACAACAAAATAAAAACGAAACCAAAAAACAAATATATACCTCTACAAAGAAGTAATTCCAAAAATCTGAAAAGAGCCCAAAAATATCAACTAAACTAAAAAATCAAAAATTACCTCACAAGAAACCTCGAAAACAAAGAGAAGACGGCGAAGAGGGTTGACGGTTGATGGCGAAGATTAGGGTGGCATCGCAGTAGTGGTGTTGAGTGATTTGGAAAGATTTGTGAAGAGATAAGTTTGAAAAATGAAAAGGGAAAAGAGATAAGAGGAGCGAGAAAGAATGAGGTGTGAGGAGACAAAGGTAGGGGAGAGAGAGGATAAGCAGRGTAAAAAAAAGAGYGGAGAGAGAGAGTGAGAAGACAAAGCAATGAAGGAGATGAGAGGACAAATTAAAGCAATGGTAAGAATCTCAACTCAGATAAGAGATTTTAAACGAGTGAGCTAAGGTTGGTAGAGAATTAAATTTTTGGGCCCACTAAGAACAAAGAGACCGGTTTTCCCTTAAAACCGGTTTCTTTGTTGAACTTAAGAGATGTGTTATAATAACCGGTCTTTTAGACTAGTCTTAGAGACCTGTTTTCATGAATAACCGGTCTCTTAATTTAAGAGACCGATTTTAATACACCGCCGGTCTCTGAAAATTGATGTTTTATACAATTTTTYTAGTYGTGATTCTATCTAAATTGAAATTATAAAGCAATTACGGAGTATATAATTTCAATTTTCTTCTGCGGAATAATTTCACAATTATCATATTATTTTTCTCAGTTGAAATCTTCTACTCCCTCCGTTCCTTGAAGTTCATGCCACACCCGTTTATTTCACTATTCACAAGTGAATAGAATCTTGTAAATAATTATAAATGTATAGTAATAAATATAGACATGTGGGGTCTTGTTTGATTCGTATTAATGAATAGATTATTAATATTAAATTGTTATAATTTTCTCAAATATGTAACTAAAGATATAAACGATAAAAAACATGCATTGGGAAACATATGAATAGTAGCCGGTAGGATCTTCATGGAGCAGAAAGAGAATGATTTTCTTTTAACTAAGGGTTTGTAGTAAGATTACATATATTGTAATTAGAAATACATCACTGCACGTGCATCGCGTGCAAAAATAACTAGTAATCTCTTGTCAAAGGTAAGGGTTGTTTTATAATCAATTATTATATAATCCCCGAGCACATGCTTAGGTTTTAAATAAAATGCAAATTTTTATAAACTAAATTAAATTTTTTATATTTTTAAATTCTAATTATTTAAAACTAAATTTTTATTTTCGAAAAAATGTTCGTCATCACTTGTTTATATTGAAAATTGAATATTATTACCACATTTTCAATCATAGACCACAAATCAAGTCTACCATTGGGAATTAAAATTAAGAAGGGTTACCTGAGAGAAAAGGTAAATATATAGGTCTGCCATTGAGAGTTACCCTAAAAAAATATGTTGAATATTTCAAAGATATACTCTAAATCATGTGAAAAATTAAACTGGAAAAATAGGTTGAATGTTTCGGTGCATTATTTTTTAATAGTATTAGAAAAATTAATCTTACCAACCATTGTGGATGCTCTTATAAATAAGGATTGAACACAAGATTTCTTAGTAATGAATACCTACTATCATGACTAAGGCAAAGTCTTATGTGCATCAGGTGTACAATAAATTAATTGTGCACCAAATAAGAGTGACCCTTTTTGCTAGCAAGTCTTCGCTTGGCAAACTACAATATTTCCTCTGTTGCAGAGTTGAGAGAAGGGTAGAGGCTTCTCGTCAATGCTACTTCAAAGGAGCTGACCTTAGCTTAGAATCTCGAYATGGCTTGCCTCTTCAAGTCCCTTGGGGCTCCTTAGCACCTGCAAGATGGAGAATAATCTTTTTCGGATTATCTCCCCTCCGATGCTAAGTAAGTAATGGAAGGAGGAAAGTAATAAATGCAATTGAATGTAGAGAGATGTTAGAGAGAGAAACTCTACACTTGCTTAAATGTGAGTAAATGCTCTCAAAATGTAAGAATTAATGTCTCAAAATGAGGTCTCCTAAGGGGTATTTATAGGCATTTGCCTTTTACCTTGGGAGCTTGGATGTGTGACACTTGTCACCATCCTAAGCCTAGTTGTATCTATTTTGCTTGCTTAAGCAGTTTGATTTACGGTGTTTGAACTGTTTCTGGCTGAAGTTGTACTGATCATAGGCCACTTGGCTCTTGACACGTGACGTGAAATCCTCTGCCATGTTGGATCCTTGCGTCCATCCATGGGTCGACACGTGGCACAGGGTATTTAGGTACCACATCACTTTTATTCAAAATAGTAACCCTTTTAAGTGCAATAAGTTTCCACTGATAGAGGTACTGCGGATGATGATAAGAAAACACATCCAAAGTTCAATTCCCAAAGGAGTGAAAGGGTTCAGACTCAAAGGACCACCCCATTTCATCTGATGCTCATGGAGCATCTCTTGGGGGCAAAATTTGATGATGTACTTTAATACTATTAGGGGAAAGGCCAATATCTCTCCTGATGTATTAGCTTTGGATACAACGAATATCTAACTTTATTTGTACATGGCTCTAGTGAGTTGTACTTCAGAATACATTTGGTTTGTTTAGTTTTACATACATAGTCTTTAATGCAATCTGTTTATTTGTCTGGATGGGGATAATCAAACAATCATATAGTTGGCCTGCATTTATGCTTCTTCATAATATTTAACTTTGCTAAAGTTAAAGAGGTAGTTATTTGTGTTTAAAATCTCATCCATAGAAATTACATCCCAAAATACGAAATTACATTTAATTATCTTGATAATTGAAACGTAAAAGGGTTGCCAGAAAATGATAAATTCTCAATTCTATATGCGCAAAGGTTGGCATGAATGATAATAATACAGTTCTATCATGATGGTACATAATTAGCTACCAGGCCTAATATATACCAAGGCCCGTATACACATACAGTGGGCCGACAAAGAAATGTTCCAAGGCCCAAAAGGAGTCAAGCACCTACCCCACACCAGTCAAAGGAGAGGCATGCGTAAACACCTAATCCTGGGCAATTGTGTGGACACTTGTCCGTTGAGGAGGCACATGCACCCATGCATATAGTAGTATAAAAAGCAGTCTTAGGCCACCCAGACCTGGTAAGTTCACATAAATCTCTCCACCTACTTTCTCTCTAAATTTTTTACTACCTGGTATAATACTCTGACACCTCCATCGAAGGGGCTGTTCCTGGTTGCCCCAGGGTAGTTCACCTTGTTTTGTAGGTATTTGATTGCAAGTCAAGTTACAACACACCATCATCGGCCTGTTGGCCATTGCACATCAGCATAACTAATTTTGTAACAATTTGGCACTAGAAGGGGGTCGTAGTGCCACACATATTGTGTGGGTTGACCAGGATGCATCCAACCCCTGAGATGATGCTTGGTGGCAGGCCCTGATCCTAGAAGGTAGGATGAAGTTCCTCACCGCTAGGAGCCGTTCTTCCAAGCGGTTCTAGGTCAGCGGAGGCTCATAGTAGCCGGACACCATGCCACCGACCATCACAAAATCTACCACCACTAAGCCCAAAGAAATCAGCATACTGGCTCTTTCGAACCTAGTGGAAATCGTCATCAGACACCTTCTCCTCCAGGAGAACACAAGACATTCTACTCACCAAGTGCAAATCAGATGGAGCATGCAAAGAATGTTCTCAGACGAGCTGGATTGGCGTCCTCTGGATATATTGGTAGCACCTCTGGAGTGGGTACCACTCAGGAGCATGACCCATATGGGCCAACTCCACCTATCCAAGTCACTCCACACGGAGACGCCACAACCAGATGGGTGGATCTAGGAGACCACCCAGACCACGTGTTAGAAGGAGGTTGAGTTACMCACCTCCCTAATCACCATCTTCTCTATCATATGGGTCAACCCCATCAATGGAGGATATACTTGAAGAAAATGGTGAGCGACCTGAAGTCAGATATGCGAGCCCAGCACACCGTCATCATGACAGACCAGGCACATCTAGACCTGGTCCCCGARAAAGATTCGCTGGATTTACACCGGAGATCACCAGGCCTGAGCATGCAACCAGGCGTGGACAGTTAGTTCATGATAGATTGGGAAATCGCCTCTCAGCCTTCCATAGGCTGGGAGGACCAGGTCCATCACAAAGCTAGCCCGCCACTGAAGCCACCTCAGGTCAGATGGCAACGCATGCAGCTGCTGGAATCAGGTATCCATCCTCATCACCATTTGGTGATGAAATATTGAGAGCTCGATCTCAAAAGGTTAAAATACCAGGCCACATCAAATTTGATGGTACGAGAGACCCGGATGACCATGTCGCCCTTTATGAGGGACACATGTATCTCGGGGAATTTGCAGACGCAAGCTGGTGTAAGTACTTCCCTAGTACACTCACTAGAATTGCCCAAGCCTGGTTTCGGAATATTTCACCTGGTAGCATTCACAGTTTTGGTGACCTGGCTGACTAGTTTAGGAACCACTTTATAAGTGGTAGGAGAAGGGAAAAATCGTCAATTGAGCTCYTGTCAATTAAACAGGGCAAGGATGAAAGTTTGCGTGATTATCTTACCAGGTTCAACAAGGAGGCCTTAACGGTCTCTAAGTCAATGCTTGATGTGGTAATCATGGCCTTGCAGTATGGTCTGAGACCTGGCCCGTTCAGGGACCACCTTACTAAGTCTAAGGTGGAAACCTTGGCCCAGGCCATGCYCATTTCAYATGATTACATCACCCTGGAAGAGTTCAACAAGACTACAACACCAGGCAGTTCTCCTGTAGCCAAGAAGGATGATAAGTCACCCTCAACTGCCCAGAAGACAAGGAAGGAGAAGGCAGCAACACCTCTTCCACCAATCTTTGAAAGCTTTACTCCACTCAACACAGATAGTGCAGTGATATTTGCAGCACATAAGAATGAAGACAAATGGACCAGACCACCAAAGAGGTCAAAGGCTGGTAAAGATCCCAATAAGTACTGTGACTTCCATGAATGTCCAGGTCATTCCACAAAAGATTGCGTGCAATTGAAGAACAACCTGGAAGATCTTATCAGGAAGGGGTTCTTTAGCCAGTATAAGAAGTTTGCCAAAGATCAGGAGGAAAAGGACCAGGCTCAGAAAGAGGACCGGCCACAGCCTGCTAAAAGGTACCAGCCCAGACGACCTATCAACGAAATCTCAGTCATCTTTGGTCCACCAGCTTCCAGGAATCATCTAAAGAATGAGGTTAGAATTGTTGGTTGTTCTAGTACTTATCAGTCAGAATGCTTAGATATTCCTGAGATTAGCTTTGGACCCCAAGACTGTAGAGGCTTGGTCCATCCCCATAATGATCCATTAATATGTTCTGTCTAAGTATGCAATCACCTGGTCCATAAAGTCTTAATTGATGGTGGGAGTTCTGTCAATGTCCTATATTATCATGTCTATCAAAAGATGAGATTACAGGATAAGAACATGGAGCCCGCGTAAGGCCCCATTACAGGTTTTTCTGGAAGTTCAATCCTCCCAAGAGGAGAGATTAACCTACTAGTCACCCTGGGAAATGAGGAGCTGGGCAGGACTGTACTGGTCAGGTTTCAGGTGGTAGATGCCTACTCACCATACAACATCATAATGGGAAGAACATTTATGAGTGCATTTGAAGGAGTGGCATCTACCTATCATTTGTGTTTCAAGTATGTAGCAGACAATGGGCAGGTGGCTGTCTTGAGGGGTTCACAAATAGCATCCAAGTCATGCCAATTGGCCCTAGTCAAGACTTCAAGGAAGGAAGACTCAGTTCGACTTCGAAAATAGATTGTTGACATGGAAGTAGAAGCCAACCCTCATCCCCTGAAGAAGAGAGTAATCAAGGTAACTGGTCCAAGCACAGTTGAAACTCAACCTCAAGAATCAGGTCAGTTCTCTACTGGAACCCTGATTGAATTGGATAAAGTAGCAATTCCTCAGCCTATTAAAGGCACAGAATCAGTTCCCCTCATTCAAGGAACAGATAGAATGGTGCAAGTTGGATCAGACCTAGGAGCTCAGGAGAGGTGCAATCTGATCACCCTGCTCAGGATTCATGAGGATGTATTTGCTTATTCAGCAGATGAGATGCCTGGGATTGAACCAGAGATTATATCACATCATTTGGCCATTGATCCAACCAAGAAGCCAGTGAAGCAGAAGAGGAGGCACTTTTCTTCTGAGAAGAACCAGGCCATTGAGGCACGAGTAAACAAATTACTGGATGCAGGATTTATTGAGCTATGTCATTACCCTGATTGATTAGTAAATGTGGTGATGGTAAGGAAACCAAATGCAACATGGAGAATGTGTGTAGACTTCACTGATCTCAACAAAGATTGTCCTAAAGATTGCTATCCTCTGCCCAAGATAGACCAGCTGGTTGATTCAACCGGTGGTCATGCTAGGCTCTCCTTCATGGATGCTTTCTCAGGCTACCACCAAATACACATTGTATCCACCAAACAAAGAGAAGACAGCCTTCATCACCAGTTGTGGTGTCTACAACTACATCATGATGCCATTTGGGCTCAAGAATGTTGGTGCCACCTATCAAAGAATGATGGACCAGGTCTTTGAGACTCAAAGAAGCAAAAACCTGGAAGTGTATGTTGATGATGCCATTGAAAAAAGTGTTCATCCCGAAGATCACACTGATGACTTGACAGAGACATTTGCTAATTTGAGAAAATACCAGGTTAAGCTTAACCCTAAGAAATGTGTTTTTGGGGTTAAGTCTGGTAAATTTCTAGGCTTTATGGTCAGTCAAAGAGGCATTGATGCCAATCCTGATAAAGTTAAAGCTGCACTGGATTTACCCGAGCCTAAAAGCATCAAGGACATCTAGAGTCTGACTGGAAGGATGGCTGCACTCTCCAGATTCATTGCAAGGTCATCAGAGAAATCTCAACCATTCTTCAAAGTACTGAAGGGGAATAAAGAATTCAGTTGGGGCCCAGAACAACATGAAGCATTCAATCAATTGAAGGAGCACCTAGTGAAGTTACCTACCCTTACCAAGCCAGTACCAGGTGAAACATTGTTCCTATATATTGCTGTCAGCCAGTCAGCTGTCAGTGCTGTCTTACTAAGGGAGCAAGACAAAGTGCAGCAGCCTGTGTATTTTGTAAGTCATGCCTTGACAGGGGCAGAGACAAGGTACCCTATGATCGAGAAGGCTGCCTATGCAGTAATCACAACAGCCATGAGATTAAGGTCATACTTTGATGCACATCCAATTGTTGTCCTTACTGACCTACCATTGGAGAAATCACTTGAAAAGCTTGAAAAATCTGGCAGATTGACAAATTGGGCACTTGAACTGACTGGGTTTGGAACTACTTTTCAACCAAGGACAACTATCAAGGCACAAGCCCTGGCTGATTTCTTGGCTAAATGTTCCTATTATAAGGAACAAACCACTTAGACAGTGCCCTGGGTTGTCTATACAGATGGTTCATCAACAGATGCTAGTTCTGGTGTTGGAGTGGTCCTGCTCTCACCAGATAAGGATGTCATTGAGTATGCCTTAAAGTTTCAATTTCAAGCAACCAATATTGAAGCTGAATATGAAGCTGCTATTGCTGGTCTGCAGCTGTGCCTGTCCATTKGAGCCACCAGAGTTTGTCTRATGACTGATTCCCAACTTGTTGCCAACCAGTACAGGGGGGAGTATGAGGTTAGAGAGCCAATCCTACAGGCCTACTGCACCAAAATGAAGGAGCTCGCTTCCAAACTTCAKTCATTGGAGGTTTGCTTGATTCCTAGAGAAGATAATATCCTGGCAAATGCACTTGCAAGGTTGGCTACAACTACTTTTCACAATTTGACAAGGTCCATCTTTATGGAGGTGCTTCCCAAGAGGAGCACGGAGTGTGAAGCTATGTATGTGTTCCAGGTTGGTGCACCCCCTTTGTGGATGGCTGACATTCTAGCTTATAAACAACATGACACACTACCTTCTAAAAAGGCACAGGCCAGGAAGGTCAGACTTACAGCTCAGAGATACATCATCATARATGGTGAAATGTACAGAAAGTCTCACACCTCTCAACCACTACTCAAGTGTGTTGATCCTGAAGAAGGACATTATATCCTTAGGGAGATTCATGAAGGAATTTGTGGCCACCATGYAGGTTCCAAAACCCTGGTTCACAAAGCTCTTCGTTTTGGTTATTACTGGCCAACAATGGATGCTGACTCCAAGAAGATGGTCACTGAGTGTGATAAATGCCAAAGATTTTCACCTTCCATCAACCAACCAACCAATGATCTGCAGCCAGTTCTAAACCCCATCCCCTTTGCTCAGTGGGGTGT
>SNQN01000404.1:79513-97727 GCA_008642245.1 Bassia scoparia
TTTGAAGAAGAAGTTAGATGATAAAAAGGGTTTATGGCTGCAAGAGCTACCAAGTACACTTTGGTCATTAAGGACCACTATCAAGAGATCAACTGGTCACTCACCTTACACTCTGGTGTATGGGACTGAAGCTTTAATACCGGTTGAAGTTGGCTCCACCTCTCTCAGACTCTCTCAATACAGYCAATCCCAAAATGAGCAGATTTTATCAAAATGCCTGGATCTGGTTGATGAATTAAGAGAGGATGCAGCAACTAGACAAGCAGCCTACATGCAGAGAGTGGCCAGATACTACAACAGAAGGGTAAGGCAAAGACCACTTGCAGTTGGTGACCTGGTTCTAAGGAAGTCTGCAGCAGTTCAAAAGGCTGGTATTCATGGAAAACTTTCAGCCCCATGGGAAGGACCATACAAAATCCACTCTCAAAGCATGGCTGGGACTTATAGACTCATGGAGCTTGATRGCACAGAGCTGCCAWATATTTGGAATGCAGATTAACTCAAAAGGTATCATGCTTAAGTTTGGTCATTTGGATTAAGAATAATTTTTCAGAAAGATGCTTGTACTTACTTGTTGTAGTAACTTTTGTAACACATTTTAGCAAGTTATGAAATTCAACCATGTAATTGTTGTATAATTATATATGAAAGGGCAATTCAAGCCATTTGGTTGTAATTTTTTCTTTTTTCTAGTGTTTTATTTTTCTTAACTATTTAAGTTGTAAAGTATTTCATCTCATTAGAGATAAATACATCCAAAATCCTACTCTTTCTACAAAGTTAGGTACCAGGCTGGTGAAGAGCCATCTGGTTAAAATCCTACTCTTTCTACAGAGTTAGGTACCAGGCTGGTGAAGAGCCATCTAGTTAAAATCCTGCTCTTACTACAGGGCCAGGTACTGGGTTAGTGAAGTGCTACCTGGTAAAATCCTAATCTTTATGAGATAAGGTGTTAGCCTGATTATGTCACCTGACAAAAATCCTAGTTCACAAGAGCTGGGTACCAGCATGATTATGTCCCCTGGTAAAAATCCTATTCTTCATGAGAAAAGGTGTTAGTATGATCATGTCATCTAACTTCAAACCCTGCTTCCTCACANTGTCCCCTGGTAAAAATCCTATTCTTCATGAGAAAAGGTGTTAGTATGATCATGTCATCTAACTTCAAACCCTGCTTCCTCACAAGCAGGTACTAGGATGATTATGTCACCTGGTAAAATCCCGCTCTTTCAACAGAGCCAAGTGCCATTAGATTATGTCTTTTGGTTCATTTTATGCTAAAAATTTAAATGAAGTTCTCACTTCATACAATTTGGCATAATTATTTAATTTTTGCATAATTAAGTCATCTTACAAAACTTATGTGTTAAAATATTTTTACAAAATTAAATCACATAAGTCTTGGGGGGGGACAACTAGTACCCTTGGTAAGGTTTGATTGAAAACATGCATTTTTTGTTTTACTCTGTAAGGCAAGTCAATTATTTTTTGGCACACATTTTTATAATAAATTGGTAATGAGTTTGTGTCACCAAGATTCAAACTTACTTGAATTAATATCTTCATATATTAATTCACCTAAGTCTTGGGGGGACAACTAGTACCCCTGGTATCATTCACCTGGTTTATCAGACCTATACATGTCAAGTAATATCACATCATTTAAATACCAGAATTTAAAGCAAATATTGGGTTGACATGTGCATATTATGGCATTAATTAGGGCACTTCATAAAATCATTTACCAAAATATTCAAAGTTTTAAGAAACTACTGCCCTTATGGGCAAGCTATTACATAATGGTGGCTGCCTGGCTGAGCCTCCAAAAGAGGGCCAATAGCCAATTGTTCTTCAAAATACAAATATAATTAAAGTTGTTCATAACATTGTTTTCTGAACTACAACACACAAAAGCAAGCTAAGGGAAAAGATGCAAAAGCTGAAGATAGGATAAAGACAAAGGCATTGGAGTGCATCACTGAGCCAGATCAGGTGAACTTCCACTAGAAGAAGTCMTTGATTCACCAGGTAGCCACCTGAGTTCCTGTGCAGGAGCATTCAGCTGGGACTCCTCAGCTGCATCACCTTCTTTGTTGGGCTCACTTGCATTATCTCCCTCCTGGTGCTGGTCTCCTTGGTTATCTCCAAGCTGAATTACTTCAGCAAGTTTGGCTTCATCACCAGCACTCTGCTCTACCTCCTTATCTGTTTCTTAAATAGTCACATCTCCCACAACTGGTCCTTCCTGGTTAGTGCTCTGAGCTGCTGGAGGATTTTCATCCATTGGAATCTCAACAGAGCTGGTGATCATTGGAGTGACCCCTTGAGGGTTGATGGGATCATTAGCATCACCTGAAACAAAATCATTTCCCAYGGTTATGATCAGAACCAAGTCATCAAGACCTGGTGTGTTGTCAAGGAAAGTTAGCTCCATACCTTTCTCCACTTGCATGTCTTCAGTACCAACATCCTYAGTATGCTCAGTCATCTGACCTTMAATGTTGGGAGTGAAGAACTCAGCMARAGTGGGTGGCAACACTTCACCAGGGGGGCTTRTCTCACCAATGCCAGCCTCCAGAGCCTCCTCCATCTTGGACCAGTCCAAGTTTGGGTCCACATGCTTGGCACACCTGTAGCAGACCAGCCAGGTGTAGTAGAAGTGGTTGTTGAGATCCTCCTGCATCTTCARTTTGTCATCTTTCAAGGCACCCAGCTCTTCAGTSAGCTTTTTCACCAGCACATCCATCCCTGYCAGACTTGCTCTCTCYTGTGTCAAGGTGTTCTCCAGGGTAGTTTTTRCCTCATTAAGCTCATTGATTTTGGTATCCCTRAARGWCACATCTTCAGCCAGTCYTGTGACCCTCYGCTCTGCAAGCTCCTTGCTCTTCTGGGCCTTGTCCCTAGCATCTATGAGTTTCTTCTTTTCTTCTTACAGCTGAGTAATGGTGCCCTGGGCAGTCCTCAGATTGCCCTAGACCCTTTCAATCTCGTCGYTGAAACCTCTCTTTAGGTTCTCATAGTTCTGCTCAAGAGCCAGGTGTTTCCCTTCAATTTGCCTAGTTCTTTCTGCAAGGCATGAGCAGGCATGGGTGGCRGCTTCAAAGCTCAGAGAGGTGATCAACCCAAACTTGACAGCCTGCACAAAGTCAGCATGTTAAAGTTAGGACCACCTACAAATGTTTCAAATTGGTTGAAGCTAATAAAGCCTTAAAATTTGGGGACAAAGATCATACCTGGGCCAAGTGATACTCAAAGAGCAGGTTGGAGATCCTATCATCCTCCATTATTGGAGCATCATATGGAGAGATAGCATGGAAAAGCAGATTCCTAGCCACCAGGCTATTCTCATCAAGGTTGGGCCCAGTCAAGCCCCTATTGGGGTAGGTCCTAGCCTCTCCAAAGGCAAACCTGACTGCAAGTGAAACTGGGGCTGCACCATAGAATGGTCCAGAGGATGATGATGTTGGAACATTTGACCACCTGTAGGTGGTCATTGCTGTCGTTGTAGTTGCTGTTGTAGTTGTTGTTGTTGTTGCTGTTGTAGTGGTTGTTGTTGATGTAGTTGTTGTTGCTGTTGCTGTTGTATGTTGTAGTTGTTGTTACTGCTGTTGCGGTTGTTGTTCTTGTTGCTGTGGTTGTTGTTGTTGATGTTGTAGGTGTAGCTAAAGTAGAGATGATGGGAATGCCAACAGTTGCTAGGCTGGCAGAAGGAGTGGCCTGGAAGCTTGAGGCACCAGTCCTCATTGGCAAAGTTGTTGCAGTTGAGGAGATGGTCCCCGTACCAGCCTCGGAGTACCAAGGCCCAAAGCCACCCATTGGTACATCCCAGGTACCTCCTGCAAATTGCCACCACCAGAGCTCCACTCTGCCTCCTGGATCTCCCTTGCCACCTGGAAACCAATGTCTTCCTGGGTTTTCCTCTTCTTGGCCTCATCCTCCTAATCACTGTCGATGGACACAACATTATCCACCTTCCTCTTCCCTCTGTCACCAGGCTGGTCTTGCAGGATTTGAGAAGACTGRCCTCCCAGGCTGGGCCCATGGCTAGCAGGAACAACCATGGTCACACCACCTCTGTGGATAACCCTACCACCTTGAATAGGGGAGGGGCTCCTCCTAGATGGAGGAGAAATGGTGCTCCTTAGGGCTCCAAAGTCTRGAACCCTCAACCTGTTCCTAGTCAGTCTAAAGCCAGGACCAGTTGTGGTCCTGCCACCACTCCCTGTGGGAGTGGGAGCTCTAGATCTCCTTCCATCATGTGGGGTGATTGGCGTTTTAGCTCCAATTTTCTTTTCCTCTGATGCCCCCTGAGAGGCACCAGCAGCCTGCAAGTTCTCCTGACCAGCTCCTGATGTGCTACTTGACATGTTGGATGGATGTTGTTGAAAGCTTTCTACAGTCCAGGGATCTGTGGGTTTTGTCCTCACCAGCTGATCAAACACCTCARTATCAATAATTAAGCTATCAAGAGTCACATTCTAATCTCTTAGCACACCAGWTTCTAGAGAAAGAGCAGTGATGTTCCCAGTTGGAGTCCTCCTAATGTTCAAAATTGACCAGTCCAGCTTCCCAAGTGCATCCACTGCACATACAACAAATGCAATTTGGTTAGTWCATTAAATTAAATCAGTAAAGCATAGAAGTATGAAAGTGCAATTAAAGGAGCTAAGGGGTTAGAGAGACTTCAATTCAACAGAACTTACTTCTGGAGATTCTCCTGCTTAGACCACYGGCAGCCAGGTACAACTCAACCTTTAAGAGGTCAAAATGAGGTAACCAATTTTTGGAAGTGGGACTCTTTCCTTTGGACCTGGCACCATAAGACTGAAACCACTAGAAAGTGGCTTTTTCCCTCTCTGTTATGAGGCTCTTGGGAGATAGGGCTTTCCTCTCTAAGGCCTTGTTTCTGGTAAACTCAGTCTTGGTCTGGTACAAGAAGGGGTGCTTCTTATGAAGAGGAACTCTTAGCCACAGCCAATGTTGTGTCCACTTTTTTAGACCCCCAACCAAAGGGTAAGAGGTGGCATATGTGTCATTTCCCCCCCTTACCAACTTCCAAGGAGTACCAGCCAGTCCTGATCTGGGTTCCCCTGTAAGCCTTCAACCAGAACAAGGTTCTGAAAACCTTGGTTGACATCTCCAGTTCCAAGAAAGTACATACCCAGATGAAGCTTATGATCCTCTGAACAGCACTTGGGGMAAGCTGAGATAAACTAATTCCCCACAAGTCAAGCAATTCTATCATAAAGGGATGAAGGGGAAACCTAACACCTAGTTCCAGATGGGCAATGTAGATGGGAATTCTRAACCTGGGGGTGAGAAGGCTCTGTYTGAGGGGTTTGGAACCTCAAACCAGTACCCAAAGCTGGCTCCAAACCCATACAACTCTCCAGCCCTGATGTCATACCTCTTCTCATATGCCTTCTGAAGAAATTCATTGTCCAGGGCAGTGTGGGCAGGACCATTATTTTCCTTAATATCAGCCCACCTGACTGAAGTCCAATGGTGGATGTCAAGGTCTAGGAACCTGCTATTCCTGAAGTTCCCTCTTTCGTCCCTAGGAGCCTTTGCTTTGGCCCTGGACCACCTGTCCATGGATGGCCCTGCTTGTTCATCCTCCTRGGTAATCACAGACAGGCACCTGTCCATCTCTTCCTTTAGCCCGCTGGATACAGCCCACTGTATCTCCTCCTCTTGTARTCTAAGGGCGGCACCTACTTCACCAGCCACAATTGTCCCTCTAGAAAAAGAAGGGGTGCTACTGCTGGCCAGCAGGGAACTGGGTCAGAGTACTGGGTCTGGAAGACACACTCTAGAAGACTGGCTTCTAACCCTCCTAATCAGGGTTGGGAATCCTCACTGAAGTTCTCATTCATTTTAAAATTAATGGAGTTATCGGACCTATTTTGGGAAAGTCACTATAATCGTCGAAAATTACACAAATCGACCAACAAGCCAAGGAAGGGAAGAAGGGAAAAAACGAAGAGGGAAATCACAACCACACAAACTAAAAATCAAGGAAAAGCACTACAATTGGTAGGACATGCCAAGTTAATTCAAGGAAAGAAGAAATAAGATTAACCTAATCATTGAAGGGCACGAATCTTGCACCTGATTAAGGGGCACCTTGAACACCTCGAAATCTCCTTGTCAACAACAGAAATGCAGGCTACCAGTGAGAATTTGAAGTTTCGAACTTCCAATTCTTTGCCTTGGTTCCAGTGTTGAATGCTTGGAATGATGAAACTGTTGATTTTCTTCTCACTTTTTCTCTCTCTCAAGTTTGGAAATTTTGAAGTTTAAATTCTAAAAGTGAATGTTGAAGTGACCTGCCATAAATAAGGGAGAAGTAACCGCCTTCAATTCGCCCACAATGGCAATAACTGCTRCAGATAGTGGAGGTGTAATCATCACGTGGCAGTAAAGTGCTTAAATTAACTGCCCAAGTAAAAACCACCCACTATTCGAGGTTTACCTAGTAACCTGGGTAGATATATGGTCTTGGAAAGGTCCTCTATGACACCAAGGGAGACCCTAGTGATCCAGTGACTTGGTAAAATCTTTTGATATAACCAGGCCTAGAGGGGGGCTAGTTGATGGTACATATTAGCTACCAGGCCTAATATATACCAAGGCCCATATACACATACCTAGTGGGCCGACAAATAAAATGATCCAAGGCTTAAAAGGAGTCAAAGCACCTACCACCCAGTCAAAAGGAGAGGCATGCGTAAGACACCTAACCTAAGCAATTGTGTGACACTTGTCATTGAGGAGGCACATGCACCCATGCATATAGTAGTATAAAATGCAGTCTTAGGCCACCCAGGCCTGGTAAGTTCACATAAATACTATTCACCTACTTTCTCTCTCTAAACTTTTTACTACCTGGTATAAACTCTGACACCTCCATCGAAGGGGTTGTTCCTGGGTTTCCCCAGGGTAGTTCACCTTGAGTTTTGTAGGTATTTGAATTGCAAGTCAAGTTCAACACCACCAGCACCGGCCCTTTGGCCACTGCCACGTCAGCAGTACCAATTATTGTACCAACCCATCACAAAGGACAAATTGTTCTTAAATTATTATTACAGAAGGTTTCGAATTCCAAATACAACTCAAATCTCTGTACCTTGGTCACTTGTGCTACTCCTCATCTTGCTAGTGGAAGACCAACTTGTCAGTCTCGCTTCAGCACGATGCTTGAGTGCTTGTACAAGTATCTGACACTTCAAGATAAAGCCAGTTTTGGTGCAGTGATCTTGCTTGCAACTGAAAGATGTCTTTGTTAGCATCTTTCTGCTTTTTCTTACATAGTTCCAATTTGTGGGACCATTGGGCTTGCTCTTGTTCAATACTTGTAATCCTAGCTAGCAGGCTTTTCTTCTCCTCTACCAATTGTCGAGTCGTGGCATCAGCTTGTTGTTGTTCTTCAGCCCATTGGTCTGACACTATCCAAACTTGTATTCCACAATCTAAGTTAGATACAATCTCTTTACGGGAAGAGGAGAATTCTTTCTGAAATAGGTCTCTCCGAGTAAGGATGGTTCTAACACATTCTTGATAGGGCACAAGTAAATCACCCCAAGCAAAGGGGTCATTAGAGGCCAGAACCTTGACAAGATTATCTAAGGACATTATGTCATGAGCACGAGCTTTGGGATTCAAATAATTCACTACTTTGAAACATTGAGCAAGGACTTCCCTTACAACTTCTASGGTCACCACGTCAGGGGAACCTATGCATAGGTAAKTCTAATTAGAGACATGTTGAAAATCAAAATCACTTAATTTGAAATAKCAAGAAGAGTTACCTGTATTGGTTTTTACCAATTGATACTCAGACTGACTATCTAAAACATGGGTATATCTCTCCATTTGAGTAAAAGCATCTAAGGCTTCATCCTCTATGAATTCAGAAGGTATACCCAGAGCCAGGATGACATGATCTGGGGATGGGCTTGAGACTATGTCAATTGGAGAGGTGTGGYGATCAATACTCTCAGGCTTGAGCATGGTACTCAACTCCTGAATAGGAGTTTCCATGGACTAAGGAAGCATAGAAGATGTAAGGTTGTCCTCTGGTTTAGTCTCTGAAAAATCAATACCAGGAGCAGCAGCATACATTTGCAAGATCTCAGTTGAAACAAGAAGGGAAGAAGGAGATGCAGGAACAGTCATCGGCTCAGGACTACAATGATTGTTTGTATCTTCATGCATCCAAGATAGAGCCTTATATTTCTTTCTCCTAGAGTTGTTAGAAGCTTGAGTATTTTTGTCCATTTTCTAAACCTCATTAGGATTGATGTTCGAGGTTTTTCTAGATTGGATAAGCATTGTTGTTTGTTCGTCGCCACTGTTAAGGATTGTGGGGTCAGAAGAAGGAGGAGAATGTTGTTCCTTCCTTTTTCTTGGAAGGAGAACTTAGAATGGATAATGAGGCCAGCCCTGAACAAAGAAAGCTTGGTCAAGTAAGAGACTTGATGAGGGTGTTTACTTGAGATTAGGACTGAACACCGATCTATAACCGAACCGGAACGGTGGAGATATCGTAGGGACCGGGACCGAACCTGAATATTCTRGTCCGGTCCGGTTTTGGACCGGTTATTTTTTATTTTTTCTTCGAAATTGGGAAAACCCAAACAAAAATACAAGAAACAACAGTGCAGGAAGACAGCAGACAACAGTAGTAGATATTAAGGTTAGTGGCGATAGGCCGACGCAACGCAGCATGAGGTGTCTCATGAGGAGTGAGGTAGCAAATAGCAGATAGCARCATCARTATAAAGATATGGAGGGAGTTAGAAATTGTGAAATGTCAAAAATTGAAATTTAGTAACCCCTAAATGACAACAACAAGCCCACTATCTAAAAGTAACTAGTACAAAAAATAAAAAATAAAAATCAAACAAGCCCGGTAAACTAAATGCATGTGTACTGCTATATTTAAATAAAAAAAACTGCATGCGTACTACTAAGTCGCTACTGCCTACTGCCTCCTGTTTGCTTTTAGTACAAAAATTTTAATTTTAAAAAAAAAAATCGGGTCCACCTGTCTGGACTAGTAGACAATCGGGTTTTGCCCAGATCGGACCAGTGACTCGGAATACAAAACATTAATGGATCGGAGACCGGACCGGGGTGCAAGTCTGGTCCGGTCGGGACTGGTCTGGTCCAAACTGGTCCAAAATCCAGAATGGACCGGTTTGTGTTCAGCCCTACCTGAGATAGGTTGGCGGTCTTCATCGTCATCGGAGTTTGGTACACTTGGCTTTAATGCAGATTGCGTTTGAGCTGAAGGGTTTGGAATAATGATTTTCCTATGCCTATTGCCTCTCTTCGTTTGTTAACAATGTTCATCATCCAAAGTGATTGGCATGTTTGAGACGATCAAACACCTCTAATTGGAGGCTGACAATTGGCAGGTGAGAGACGTTGTACTGACAATGTTCATCATCCACAGTGATTGGCTTAGCATTAAATTGCACAGCGGAAAGCTCACCGTCTTGAAGTTCAATCTGGTTAAAATCGCCAGTACTCTTCTTAAAAGAAGAGAGAGTTGTTTTCTTACCTCCCTTACACTCTAGTTTACAATAACAAAATAAAGGAATAAGAAAATAATGTTAGCATAAAAAGGTATTGTTCACGTCAACAGAATTTTGCTTAATTGAACTTATTTCTACTAAACTAAACTTATTTTTACTTAAATGAACTTATTTTTACTGAARCCTTAAAAACTTTCTTAAGGATTAAACTTGTTGCARCAAGTTGTAGAAACCTATATTTGTCACTAGCCCAAGATTGTCAATGAAAAGACACCTTTTGCAATACACAAGCCAAATCGAGAGAGCCAAGGCCTTGACAAACCCTAAAAAAGGCAAGTTTTTAGTGCACAAAGCACATGTTCCTACACTAAGTACCCTTAAAAATAAGTTCTTATTTCCAATTAATTTTAACTTATTTTTATACATTTTTCTAGAACTTTACGGAATTTTTTTGAATTTACTAAGCATTTTTGGCAATTTTTGGAATTTTCAGCAATTTAATTAATTTTGAAACAATTAATTAAATTATCAAATAAATTTCAAAAATTACTAAATTTTGCAAGGAAAGTATTTATATTTACCCATATTTTTTGACTTGTGGAAAAATATCTACAAATTTC
This sequence comes from Bassia scoparia, assembly GCA_008642245.1. Classification (NCBI taxonomy): domain Eukaryota; kingdom Viridiplantae; phylum Streptophyta; class Magnoliopsida; order Caryophyllales; family Amaranthaceae; genus Bassia; species Bassia scoparia. The sequence goes on from SNQN01000404.1 coordinate 89,676, forward strand.
CTAAGCAAAAATGCGCAACTGAGCGAAACAGAGTATTCCGGGACCTTCCAGAATATTCTGAGTTGTGAATTGATCTCCAAGCAAGACAAATATACTGAGGATCAAATATGAATTGATTGATATCGTATAAAATCAATAAAATATTTTATACGAATTTTTATTTCATACGCACCAAACAAAAAGGGCAAGAAAATCACGCGAAATAAGGCAAAATTGTTGGGCATAGTTGGGCCTAATTACGCCCAACCATTTTGCCCCTCACATGACTCCTTCCTATAAATACAAGGCACCGGTTGATGTTTTGCATCGACATTACCCATTATTACACTCCTCACATACGTGCTTTTCTCTCTCTCTCTCTCTCTCTCTCTCTCTCTCTCTCTCTCTCTCTCTCTCTCTCTCTCCCTCCCTCCCTCTCAAACACTCTCAAACATAATACAAACACATTCAAATTCAAGTTTGSTAAAAGGGTTTTTCAAGTTCGACAAGGGTTCTTAAGGATCCRAAGCTCCGTTCTTGATCTATGCCATTGTGCTACAAGGTAAGTTTGAGGYCAAAGTCTCAATTCTAACCCCCTTTTGCATGCTTTTTTTAGAAATTCGACTTTCTATACAAATTTAATTTGTATTTAATCTGAATAAACAACTATTCGACATACAATTAAAAACAACCCTAGGCAAACCTTTCTTTTTCAGACGAGTGCTTACATGTTTGTCATCACTATTATCATGCCTTAACAAAGAGCAACCTAAATTTCATGTTCTCACGCCTAATAAGCTAACTATGGACAACCGACATTAGGCTCCTGGAATATGGAATTAATTCAAGCAAATTCCGATCTTGATTAAGCAATCGAAAGAGTCATAGGCACAAAGATCAAGAATAATATATATAGAAATCGAAGCTCAAATATATATGAATTTACTCACCTTGTATCACTATCAAATCAAAAGAAAACAAAACAAGGTTAAAATATCAAAGTCTTTGCTTCCAATTGAATCGCTTGTCACAACAAAGGAAATCGTTAGCATTGACAATTACAATTAAAACGATCGTGATAAGTCGAAAACGATTGAAAACGAATATATTTACATGATTGAAAACCACTAGCAAAATGAAACTCAATGTAATATATTAATCAAAATTAATAACAAGAGAACTTCCTTGGTCCTTAGAGAATGTAGATGTAAATGCATGTCCTAATTTTATGGTCATCTTTTCTAAAATGCATGTATGATGAATACAAGGTGCCCTTTCGTTTTTTTTTTTTGTGAAAATTATTTTTTTTTGTTTTTTTTTTTGGAAAGGGCATCGATTGACATGATAATGTAAGATATGCACGTGTGATTAGGACTGTGTGATGTGGACTAAAATATGACTATGGACTATATGAAAATGAATGTGAATATGGGTCAAGAATGATGACTAGGGCCCATACAATGTACACATATACAACATAACTACAAGTTGACTATGGTCAGTTTGGTTTAGGTCAAAGAGGGTACCACGCCTAAAAGTAAAGCTTGATCCAAATTTCACCACTATCAATTAGCGATGCATGGCCAAGTTACCTCTTATGTACACGCATCCAGTAACACGTGCACACGCGGCATGGGCAGGATAGGACTTGCCTTAGCCATGTGATCTATTAACGACATGCACCAAGGTAGTTTCCCCCCTTAAGGAGATCTCGAGAATAGAACATACCCATATGAGACCAAGGATCCTAAGGCGCTGTCTCTTATACACATCTAGATGTGTATAAGAGACAGAGGTAGTATCCCCCCTTAAGGTAGTCTCGAGCATAGAACATGCCCATAGTGAGACCAAGGAGCCTAAGGCGTGGCCTTATTCGAAAGGTCACATGCAAAATGCAAAATCCAATAAACGTGATGATGGAATTACGAGACTTTTCAAGTCTGTCCACTTCACCTAACGGTGATTATCCCCAGTAGAGTCGCCAAATTGTAGGACGTGGGCCGCGCCCTCAGCGTATAGCGGGCGCGCGGCTTGGTTCTACATCGAGGTGCTTGTGCGTGGGCTTGAGCCACGGAATCCCGCACGTGAGTGCGTTGGGGTAGTGTTGTCGAATGAGGGGAATCGCCACCGTGCCTAGATAGGTTATTCACGGACGCCCGAAACGTTGGTGCCAAATCAATGGCCCCACGTCCAATCAAGTAACCAGTCGTGGGTTCGGGGACATGGTACGAATCAGATCTGTAACCCAATTCGCCCGCATGTAGCGGCCTCTATTCGGTCTCATTGTAATTCCATTAATCACGATTATTGGATGCACACAACTTACGTTTTTAGCACCTTAGAAGCGTCCTAACCCTAAAGATTGCTAAGTGAGTATGTTTCTATTATGCACAAGAGACTACCTAACCTAGAAATTGTGACCACTTTGCATTAATCATATTAAAACGGTGCTTAAAACAGGTTGTCCATAGTTAATCTGATTTAAAGCTGTCTCTTATACACATCTAGATGTGTATAAGAGACTACCTCTTATGTACACGCATCCAGTAACACGTGCACACGCGGCATGGGCAGGATAGGACTTGCCTTAGCCATGTGATCTATTAACGACATGCACCAAGGTAGTTTCCCCCCTTAAGGAGATCTCGAGAATAGAACATACCCATATGAGACCAAGGATCCTAAGGCGTGACCCTATTCGAAGGGCCACATGCAATATGTACAATCCAATGAAAACGATCGATGGAATTACGAGACTTTCAATTCTGTCCACGTCACCTAACGGTGATCATCCCTAGTGAAGTCGCCATTTTGTAGGTGTGTACCCTTATCGGGCCTTATCCTACATCGATTTAGTTCGTGGGATTGAGTCATGGATCCCGCACATGAGTGCGTTGGGGTAGTGTTGTCGAGCGAGGAATCGCCACCGTGCCTATACAGGTTAATCATTGACGCTCGAAACATTGATGCCAATTTAATGGCCCCACTATCTGATCCAGTAACCAAGTCGTGGATTTTGGGACATGCTACGGAAAGAATCTTTGACCCAATCTGCTCGCATGGAGCGGCCTCTACCCGGTCTCATTGTAATTCCATTCGATCAAATCCATTTTAGTACACAACAACTTAACAATTTTATCCTTAGGAAGCGCTCTAGCCTTAGAAATCTATTAATAGTGAGTTTCTTTCATGCACATATTCCTACCTAGCCTATTTTTGTGACCACTTCAAATTAATTAAATTAATAAGGTGCTTGAAATCYGTTTGTCCACAATTAATCTGAATTTAACGTGATTAAACAATTTCCGGTCTTGTTTAAGCAATCAAAAAGTGTCTCATGCATAAACAATGACAATAATACATATGCGATGATAATCTATATGCAAGAGAAGAAAACACAAATATACATCAACTTACCTTGTATCGCTATCAACGAAAAAGTAAAATCTCTATGTCCATCAGTGTATAGACTTTGCGAAGTGGTAAGGCCGAACTTAGATGATTTGTATTGGGGGCGGAGGTTATTAGAAATAAAGGTCTTTGACCAATTCTTTCTTCCAAGTGAGGAGCGGAGGATGATCTGGTGCAGACTCTTCCATTAGTAAGATAGGTACGTGAACCTCAGTTCTCTCCCTGAGTTAGGATTTATCAAGCTTCGGAAGGATGTTTGGGTATGAAATTGTACCTTGCTATCTTGCCAAATTGAATGCGGTGGACGATGTCTCCCAAGTAGTATTTTCTTTTCTCAGGAAGTGAAAGAACCATTCTGACATATCGTTTCCAAGGAAAGGGGAAAGACGTTGGAAACAAGGAGGGTCAATCGCCTTTTAGTTGCATTGGGAGTCTTTAAATCCTTTATATGGAATCGAGGGTCATCAGTTGGCTTGAACTTGGGATATGTTTCGGTCTGAGAAATCCTAGGCAGTTTGGTTGCAAGGTCGGGGTTAGAGGAGGTTGGGCTTGGATGAAGTGGGGGTGGGTCTATTTGATTGCTTTTAAACAGATTATCCAAGGAAGTCTCGAGGTACTCCTTGATCTGAGCTTCAAGCTGCTTTGAACTTGCTCGGCAAGTTTTGGAGCATTTTTCTTGTTGGGAGGCCATCTTGTGTGTTAAGGCTGACGGGGGGTAACGAAGTTGGAGGAAGGTTATTGTTTTTGGATTGGTAGGGTGTGGTTGTAGGGCTGATGAATGGATGAGGATTGAGAAGGCTAGGTTATGGATTGGAGCTGAGATCAATGAAGTAGAGGAAGGTTAGGTTTTGGAACTGGCTGAGGGTTCAAACTCATTTGGGTGGCAGGGCTTGGAGACGATTCACCCCTGTTTCAAAAAGAAAATAAACCCTTAAGGAAATTCCTTGGTATTATTTGATACTATGAATGCAGATGCAAGATGTATGTCCTCAATTCCAATTGTATCTTTCTAGTATGAATGTTTGAGCGAGGTCCCTTTCGTTTTTTTTGAATTTTTTTTGATTTTTTTTTTTTTTTTTGAATTTTTTTTTTGTTTGTTTTTTTTTTTTTTTTGAAGGGGCAGCCACAATTGTCGTGATAAATGTTATGCATATGTCCTATGTGGTTAGTATTGCGTATGTGCGAGCTGTGTTGGCTGGATGTGTCTAAGTAACGATCTAAGGGTCAAAGTCTGTGCTACACTAGTAGTCAAGGTCAAAGACTAAATCAGAGTTATGTGACTCTAATGTCAAGGGTCAAAACTTAAGGTCAAAGTTGTGTGGACTAAGTCGAGGTCTGAAGGACAAGTCTGGTTGAACTATGGTCACAGAGCTAAGCAGAGGCTTGACTAATCACTCTTAGGCTTGAATGCATGATATGAACTAAAAGACTGCATGGACTATATGAAAGTGTTGTGTTAAATGCACTGTACAAATGGCTAGGACCATTTTATAGACACAATATACAAGAACCATTGGCAAGCAAACTTATGGTCAGTTAGGTTAGTCAGAGAGTGTACACGCTAAGGGCAGAGCTTCGTCCAGTTTTACATTGCAAATGAGCGATGTATGGCCAAGATACCCTTATTGCAACGATCTTAACAGTGCAACACGGGCTGCATGGGCGGATAGGATTGCCTTAGCCATGCGATCATTAACCACATGAACCAAGTAGTATCCCATAGGTTGTTCGAGCAATTAAGAACATGCCATAGTGAGACAAGGAGCTTAAGGCGTTGCATTATTCGAAGTCCATGCAAAATGCAAAATCAGTAAAGTGATGATGGAATTACGAACTTTTCAAGTCTGTCCACTTCACCTAACGTGATTCCCAGTAGAGTGCAAGAGTGGTAGCGGAGACGTGGTCGCGCTCTCAGCTATAGCGGGCGCGCGGCTTTAGGTACATCGAGGTGCTTGGCGTGGGCGTAGCCACGGAATCCGCACGTGAGTGCGTTGGAGGGTATGTTGTCGAGTGAGAGGATCCACGTGCCTCCAAGGTTATTCACGGAGCCCAGAAAGCAGTTGTGCCGAGAAGCAATGCGGCCGACGTGGCGAAAGTCAAGTAACCAAGTCGTGGTTTCGGGACATGGTACAATCAATCTGTAACCCAATTCGCCCGATGTAGCGGTAAACTCTACTCGGGTTCTTTGTAATTCCATTAATACGATTATTGGATCACAAAACTTACGTTTTAGCAACCTTATGGCACAGCCCTAAAATTTCTAAAGTGAGTATGTTTCTATTATGCACAAGAGCTGACCTAACTAGAATTGTGACACTTTGCATTAATCATGATTAAAACGGTGCCTTAAAACAGTTGTTCCTATTAAATCTGATTTAAAGTGATTCACTAATTCTGTCTTTGTTTAGCCAAAATATATACAAATGCATACAACAATGAAAATGAGTAAGACTGTTAGATGATATAAGTATATGCAAATCATCTTCCATAATCTGCAAAGAGAAACAAAGGTTTAGTTTGTAAAACGCAATGAACGAAATCTTCCGTGCCTCGATCGCATAAATGAAAACAAGAAAATTAATTTTAGTTCATCGAGTCGCAATGAAGACTCTCGCTTTCAATGCCTATACAAGAATAAAAATATGATTAGAATAATAATTAAGATAAACAATGATAATGAATAATGATATGAAAACCAAAACAATGAAAACTTAACATTGGAAAACCAATTTATGAACGAATATCCAAAATGAGTTTCTACATTGTTTAAATTACTATTAAAATCAGTAACAATGGTTAGTCAATATAAAGTGAAGAGTAGTGAGACATATTTGTAGCTGTGATTGAAGGAACATTTCTACAAGTATAAGTTACTAGATTACTTTGATTTGAAGAGAATTGTTTGATGAGAGAGAGAGAATGTTGAAGTGTAGTACGTAAGATGTGGAGAGAGAGTCCATGCTTGAAAGCTTGTGTGAAGTGTATGGAGGTGATCCCGGACTAGCAGGCAAGAGGTATTATAAGGCACGACGGCAATTTGACGAGGACAAGAACTACCTGCGTATATAACAGAGCTAATAGCTGTCGCGTATATATCGCGCGATCTGGATGTTCTTAGTATGCTTCAGTGGCGCTGAGAGTAATGGCGGTCTTCTTTATAGCTTTGGCTTTGAGCGTATATTTACGAGTTATACGCTTGTTGAGCTAGATATATGCGCTCCTGACCTTGAGCGTATTATACGCTCCATATTGTGGGTATATACGGCTCAATGAATTGGTATATATTTTTCCAAAAACGTCAAATATTTTGAATTTCCTCCGATTTTATTCGTTAATTCCCTTGATTCCGCGCACTTAGACACCCTTGCTCTCAGCAAGGGTTCTTTAGAATGTTTCTAGGAAGTTCCACGTGTATTTCCGGAGTATTGTTCGTAGATTTGTATGATTTCGCTATTCTGCCCGTATTTAAACATTGCCAAAATTCAATAGAAGATCATAGAAAATCAGAAAAATAATTTAAAATACTGGCGGATTAGAAAAAAGGTGACGGACATGATGAACATTTCAAAAAAGCATGAGAATCGCATTTGGAAACCTTTGAGAAAACCGAAGAAAAATGTTTTTGCCTGCTTTGACATTGCCTCAATATTTCGGTACGAACCTTCGTATTTCCAACTTTGTGAATTAAAGCTATATTTTTTGATTTCGAAACAAACGGAGACGCGGTATGTTTCATACGGATACTCTTTGGGAGGACACATTTTCAGGTGTTACACGATGTATGGCCAAGTTCCTCTTATGTTACACGATCATAACACGTGCACACGCGGCATATGGGCAGGATAGGACTTGCCTTAGCATGTGAATCTATTAAGAATGCACCCAAGGTAGTTTCCCCCCTTAAGAAGATCTCGAGATAGAACATTACCCATATGAGACCAGATCCTAAGGGTGACCTATCGAAGGGGCCACATGCATAATGTACATCCAATTGAAAACGATGATGGAATTACGAGACTTTCAATTCTGTCACGTCACCTAACGTATCATCCCGTAGTGAAGTCGCATTTTGTAGGTGTTGTACCTTATCGGGCCTTTATCCTACATCGATTTAGTTCGTGGATGATCATGGATCCCGACATGAGTGCGTTGGGGTAGTGTGTCGACGCGAAATCGCAGTGCCGATATAAGGGTTAATCATTGACGGTCGAAACATTGATGCAATTTAATGGCCCATATCTGTTCCAGTAACAAGTCGGTGATTATTGGGACATTGCTCGGAAGATATCTTTGACCCAATCTGCCCGCATGGAGCAGGCTCTACCGTCTCTTGTGATATTTCCATTCGAGTCAAATCATTTTAGTAGCACAACATTAACATTTTACTCCTTAGAAGCGCTCTAGCCTTAGAGATCTATTAATAGTGAGTTTCTTTCATACATATTTCCTATAGCCTATTTTTGTGACACTTCAAATTAATTAAATTATAAGGTGCTTGAAATCCGTTTGTCCACAATTAAATCTGAATTTAATGTGATTAAACAATTTCCGGTCTTGTTTAAGCAATCAAAGTGTCATGGCATAACAATGACAATAAACATATGCGATGATAATCTAATGCAAGTTAAGAAAACACAATATACATACAACTTACTTGTATCG
>SNQN01000404.1:102849-134876 GCA_008642245.1 Bassia scoparia
GAAAATTGGGTGGAAGGAGAGAGAAAGTAGGAGAGAGAGTGGTGAGAATTTTTTTTTTTGCTCATTATTGCTAGTGCTCTTACTCTTACTAATGGCCGATTGATACTTGATAAATTGGTAGTACCTCATCTCCTCTTTTTTTCCTCATCAATAATAAGGTCATTTTTACCTCACATGCACAATATTTAAATTTCACATAGGAATGTGATTATGTGAACCTCTATAAAAATATGGGAAATATGGGTTCCTCATTCCTCAAGTAACAGTCTAACAGTCGGAAATCAGTGAGTTCAATTCTTCAATCATACTGAACAAAATTTGAAAAAAGCAACAAAAAGACAAACAGCGCAACACATTGAAAGCAGATGCTTCTCTTCGAGTAATCGAGTAATCGAGTCCTCTCCTTTTCAGTTCACTTCTTAACACCATTCTCTCTCTCTCTCTCTCTCTCTCTCTCTCTCGCCCAAACATGCCATTCCCACCATCATCACACTCCCTCCTCCCACTCTCAACACTCCTGCTCCTCACTCTCACCCTCACTGTCTCCTCCCACTACACCGCGCCCCCTACCACCCCACTGATCTCCACGTGGCAGCCGGCCCGCGCCACCTACTACGCCGCCGCATTCCCCCGCGACATCGTCGGCGGCGCATGCGGCTACGGCAACCTCGACAAGGCCGGCTACGGCAAGGCCACCGTCGGGCTCAGCACCGCCCTCTTCTCCAAAGGGCAGATCTGCGGCGCCTGCTTCGAGCTCCGCTGCGTCGATGATCTCCGCAACTGTATTCCCGCCACCTCCATACTTGTCACCGCTACCAACTTCTGCGCCCCTAATTACGCCTTCGATTCCGATGGTGGGGGCCACTGTAATCCCCCTAATAAGCACTTTGTTCTTCCTATCGAGGCTTTTGAGAAGATTGCTCTTTGGAAGGCTGGTAACATGGCTGTTCAGTTCCGAAGGTAACTACCTTACTAACTAACTAACTAACTAACTGCTCTTTTTTGTTTGGTTTTTTGGCCTGTTTTTAGTATGTTTTATGTCGGTGGTTTTGGTTTTTATGTGATGGGTTTTGTTGATTCTCTTTCTGAAATTGCACTTTGTTGATCGAAGGCAAAAACTAATCTAATTGATTGAAATCATCWATCGTGAATTGAATTTGGTGGCATGAGTTCAGACAAAGTTRAAACCAACTATGGTTCTCCCAGTGGTTGTTACAGCTGCTATGGCTTGCATTGGATTGCTGCCTGCAAAGTGCCATTTGCAGGAAATGTGGTATCAATTACTCTGTAGCACGTATTGTGTCATGTACTCATCATGTTTTTWGTTCTTGAAAGGAGTTGTAGGATTTCCGTTATTGGATAAGTTGCCAAAACCAAATTTATTGCCAAATTTCTAAAGGCTATGACTTGAGCTGTTGAGACAGGATTCAGTACACTATGGAAGAGTATGTTACAGCAGTGCCAAATGTTAGTATTACTTGTACTGTATTGCTGGAAAACTGGGACCCTGGGATTTAATTGAAATAAAGATGACGAATGCAACAGGCATAGGGCGTTGAGATAAGGTAAAAATCAAGTTGAAATGGATTGATGTCTGAATACAAACTAATCCTCATTTGAGAAGTGGGGGTGGGACTTCCCTGAAGCAAAAACACTAGATTAACACTAAAATTCTGGCAATCTCCCTAATTTCTGATTCCCTTGGTTATTAGCTAATTTACTGCATAACTAACTTCTTGATTCTTTCCTGTCTTTTGCCAAAACTGAAAGCTGGGCTCACGCGTGCATGACAGAGCTTTAATTTCCTTTTTCTGGTGTAAGTGTAATTGTACACAATAGGAAAGCCTTGGTCGATACCTGGAGCTTAACTTACTAACGATTTGTGTCTACAACTCTAATGATATGATAGATTGGACATTGTGGGGTTTCAATGGGGTCAACCGAGAAAAATTGTAGCTATTATGCATTCTGGTTCAATATGTGATGCATGGTCAAGCATTCTTCCTAAACTTGAGCCTGAATGATCCAGAAATCTGTAGGATTGATCATCCTGTTTTGGTTTTTTTCTTTTTTCAATGCAATTAAGACTTTTATCCTTGCATCCAATTAAGTTTTGTACTCACCTAGTTCTCACAGTAAAACACTTGAGTTCAAGTGAGTTTGATGAAGGTCTTGCATGCTAGTTTAAGCCTTAGGATAGCTTTTAGAGCTTCTTTTAATATTATCAACTTTAAGGATGAGTTCTCCTGTGTCTCTGCAACGTCATCGACTTTTGGTGAACAGCTAAATTTGTGAAGAGTATGTATCATTTGAATAAAGTTGGGCTTTGGTAATCTGGTGTTCCGTGTAAATGACTAGAGCTAACCTAAGATATACTCTTGCCATCTGAATTAAGTCTCATTGTGATCTAGCTGTCATTTATACTGCTTGAAAGCCATTATGCATTTTGCTGGACATTGTAACTTGCAGGCAGAGCAAAGGTCATTGTTAAATGGATTCGTTTGAGCCAAGCCAGTCCGTGTGCAACCTAATAAGTTTTGAACTTGAAATTTCAAGGGGGTTGATGTTATATTGATCAAGTTTGTCATGTACTGCAAAAGGAACATTACCTTCTTTCGTTGCATGCCAAACTCTGAAACTCCAAACTCGTTAAGACTATGACTTTTAGATTGACCATATTCTTAGGACAAGCATCTGATATACAAAACAGTTTTCTGTTGTTGGTTCCCTGGGAAGCAAAATCAATAYAACATCTTTCAATGTATAATGCATTTGATTAAACGTCTTATTTGATTTGCTGTTCTGTCTGTCGTTATGTGAAAAATATATGAAGAGAATTGCAATTAGAAGTGGAACGTTAAATAACAGTAGATGCTGATAAAGGTCATTGCCCAAAGTGCCAAACTAGAATCAGGTGTTCTTGAATTTYTTTGTGTTTTTCTAAGATTCCACTTTTCCACCTGTCAACTGAAGGGTTTTTTCGTGTACTAATATGATAATTTATTTATCTGGATTTGAACAGGATCCGATGCAGAAAGGAGGGAGGTATTAGGTTTTCCATTGATGGGTCTGGAGTGTTCATCTCCGTGCTTGTCACTAATGTTGCTGGTGCCGGTGATGTTGTTGCTCTAAAAATTAAGGGGTCACAGACTGGATGGCTTCCAATGTCGAGGAATTGGGGGCAGAATTGGATACTCAATGCTGATATGAAAAATCAGCCTCTTTCATTTGAGGTCACTACTAGTGATGGGGCTATACTCACCTCATACAATGTTGCTCCAAAGAATTGGAAAATAGGTCAAACTTTTGAGGGCAAACAATTTGATTAGAGGGCCTTTGATTTGGAGCATTATGTATACTAATTGAATAGAAATTAGTTGTCTTAGCTATTCTTGTTGCCACCTTCATTAGTTAGGTTAAACTATAAATGAGCCAAAGGCTTGATCTGTGTAGCATTGTACCTGATTGTACACTATTCCCCAGTTTTGAGATAATATGAAATTCTGGATCTAAGGCTATTGCCACTTTGTTCTCTCATTTACCTAATGCAGCACTTGTCATTGCCACTGACTAATCGGAAAAGTGAGCTGGGCTGCTTTCTCCATTGAAACCGAGTATGAGCATGCTTCGGGGCTATGACTGCCTGCCTGTCATGAATCGGGGAAATTGTGATCTCATATTGTAATTGTATGCAACAACCTTGTGCAATGTCGGAGCTTACCAGAAACGTTGGTTTTGTAATAAATCAGCCRTRTGGCTTATAATCAGCTTATGCCCGTTATGAATAGCCTCCCGTTTGTTTGTAATATAACCAGGTTAATGTAATAGTAGTAGAATTTTTATTTATTTAGCTTATGTTCAGGAGCAATCGGTAGGACTCATAGCATGCGTTGTACGGTGTAACCACATTCGTTTTTTAAAAAWTTTATCTTACAATTTCATACTATGTAGGTCATCAATATGTTAGTAGTTGTATTTGCCCATGATCTTATTGTGATTACCTTGCATTTCATTATAATTGCTCTTTATGCTAACTATAGGCCATACCACTTGCTCTCTACTTCTCTAGTCAACAAACCACTTGTGTCAAATCCATGCTTGAAATGAAAATTCTCTTGGATAGCAATTTCCGACCATATAAAACTGTAATGTTTAGAAGTCTCTCAATATCAAGGACGARCAATAAATAATTGTAAAATTCTATTCATAAATCAAAACTATCTAAAATTATAGACGGTTTTATTGCAATTATTCAAATACATCAAACAAATGAAAGATTTCGTTGCCTAATTATTTGGAAAGAAAAACAACATAAAGACTAATTTATAGAATATGCAAACAATTATTTATAACGGATCGAAAATAAGACAGACAATAATATTAGACATATAGTTGTATCACACCAATAAACAGAAGTTAAATCCTTTTCAAAGTAAGAATACCTGTGCCTTTGAACTGAACAGTACCACATGACCATCCCAAGAATGTATGTAACATTTGCGGTATAATGTGAACAACCAAAAAGAACAAGCACAATCACTCATTCACTCATAATCTGTTAGTGCTCATCTTCCAGTCACCATATTTCTAGCAAATCGCATAAAGTACGGAGATCTCACTGCGACGTACATGAGTAATGACTAAACAATAAGCACAAGAGATGATATCTAGGTGGGCCCCACTTAGGACTTTACCTCAAAACAAGATCAATTCAAACCCAACTATTCATGGGCTCCTTACGATTGCTTTTATCAAAGAACAGCTAATGACCAATATAAAAGAGAACATTTTGGAACCGAAGCATAATCTCAATTAAGATCATATTTCTCCAAATACTTGTCTTCCTTCATCCCACCTTGGGCCTCTTACTTAACTGACACTTGAGATTATATTAAAGTACCTCAAAAACCTAACACCTTTCTTTTTCCTCTTACAAGGATCATCACTCATTATTAAATATTCCGCGCTCATCTTAGAGGTTTTTTTGAATGAGTAACTGCTTAACTTTTTTATTTATCTTTAAATCAAGGAGACATCTATTTACAGACCAGGATAGACGATCGGGACCATCAAATACCAAGTATATATCAAATGAATCATCAACTTTTAAATCTTGACACAATTATATCGTTATAGTTGTCGTAGACTTCTATAAATATGTTTACAAAAACAAAAATTCAATCTCTTTATTTTGCTAAAATACTGTTGATGGACTAACTAAATGTGCTGAAATCATGGATTTATATGTTATGTTTGAATGATGTTTTGTTAATTTTCATTAAGGTCGCGAACGGTCATCGCATGAGAGTTAATTAAAAGATACCAAACAGTGCTATGTACTTGTTACTGTTCATGTACAATGTTTGGTGACTTGTTGTGATTGGGAGTTCCGACTTATAAAAGATCGAGAGACCGACTTTTTCCTATCACTACTGCTAGTCTGACGGAACAGTACACATAGCCTTGCTAGAAGGATGGAATGGAGAATGACTGGCGGTAGTTGTGAAAGCCCCTTATAGAGCAAAAGGACACCGTCATGTAGTTCCAGATAAGGTTTTTAATAAGATGTGTTATGGAGGGACGATGGAGAAGTTCAACAATCGCACGAAGCGGCTAATAATGACAACGATACATGAAGTAACCCGCCAACTGATGCATCACGATCTAATTCCTCAACTGCCTAAGACCCTACTAGCTAATTAGTATGATCGGACGCGAAGCACGTGCGACACAAACAACAACAACACACAACGTAAACATCAACATACACTTATCTTCCTTAGTCCTCCTCATTTATTGGCTTTCCTTCAGTACACTCACCGCCTCTTAGCAGCCAATCATTCGTTATGCCGTAAGCATCAGCATTAGCATAGTGTGTAGTCTATCATCGTATCACATATCTGGTGCTTTCATTATTCAATAGTCAGTGAGACATGGAGGTAATCTTCTTCCTTCTCAATACAAATTGTAATATGACTCTATCGGTTACTATTTAATGAAAGGCTTTAAAAATAAGTTTTATTTAGTACTAATAAGTTCAGTTCAATAAAAATAGGTTCAGTTCAACAAATTTCAAATGACGAGAACAGGTCCTAATTAAAAAGAATAACAATTGAAAAAATGACGACAATGAAAGAAAAGTCAAAATTACATGCTAACATAATTTGAAAGTAAAACAATTTTTGGGGTTAAAAACAATGAGGGACACATACAATAATTGGCTCAAATGCTGCACGTACAACTTGATGCATCTTGAAGAAGATCGATTTCGAATTCGAGTCTCACCGTATGCAAAAACTTTTGTTGGGAGACTCACTCACCATAAATTAAGTTTACTACATGAGTCAAGTCCAGAGGTAGTGAACCATGTGTGCATACTTAAAAAGAAAGAGGATGAGTGATATGAGACATGTTTGATCATTACTCATTAGAATCTAATTTTGCGATTATATGGTTACTACAAAACACTACTGATAATACTTAGCTGATTGGTAAGATCTTCATACTTTAATGTTACGAAAAAGGATATTGATAGAATGATAGAGGGACATAAGTTTTTCATATCAAAAAAAAAAAAAAAATCGGTGTAAGAACATGTTCTTTCGAGCTTAATTTTATGGTATTTTAGTTCATTTTAACCAATTTTAGTTGAATTCAACCAATTCCATTTCAGACCATTTCAATTTACTTCAATTTTGTTTAGTTACTTTAACTCACTTCAACTCAATTCAGCTTACTTCCGTCCACTTCATCCCACTTTAGTTAATTTCAATTCAGTTACTTCAACTCACTTCAATTCAGTTTAACTTACTTCCGCTCACTCTAGTTCAGTTCAATTCAATTCAATTCAATTCAGTTCAACTACTTCAACTACTCACTTTTATTTCAGTAAATCCAACTCACTTCGGTTAAGTTAAATTCAACCCACTTCAGCCAACCAACTTCGATTCAGTCTAGTCAAATTCCGGCTAAAATAATAGGCCTAAGTATATGACATTAATGTTTRTAAAATGATATTTATGGACATTTGTTTTTTTTATTAAAATATTGATGTGAGTATTTTGACAAATTAGTCATTAAATTATTCTCTTTCCGAAAATCGAGTTGAAAGATAAAGCTACRTACCTAGCCCGGCTTGCTCAAAAGAGAGATATAAATAGAGTTTTAGCTACAAAACCCTCTTTAAACCTCTCTTTCATCAAACACGCAAATTAGAGTTTTGATTAGTCAAAAGTCCAAACTCATTAAACAAGCATTCTTTTTCGTGGATGAAGCTTTCTGATATTTATGGACATTTGTTTTTCGATTTAGGATCAAATGAGAAGGAGACTTAAAATGAGAAGGGTGAGAATCAATATTAACCATTTATGTTTGATCCCGGCCAAGATCGACATATGCCATTAAGATTAAATGTGCATATTTTTATAAATATATGTGCATTTTTTTTACTTGAATGTGCATATTTTTTCAATTGAATATTTATATATTTTTTTTATTAAATGTGCACAATATTCTGAAAGGATTTGCGTTATATTTGTGTGAATGTGCATTTTCTCTTCTTTAGGAAAACTTCATCACAAAGAATCGGAAATCGACATCATATTGCCGGAAAACAACATAATATGGCTTCAATTTACACTTTTTCAACACCAATTAAGCTATCAACAACACTTGATTTCCAATACTTTGAGGTGGTGCGTCATGTTATGGACTTATTATGGTGAGGCRAAAGCATGATGACAAAATGATGGGATAAAATTGTTAATGAAACTCGATTTTTTGAGACGATGACGGTGCTAGTGTGCTATTGGATAATATCGTGCTAGTGGATAATATCGAGATTTTGCGAGGTCAAGCGACATTACACCATTAAAGTATGAAAGTATCAAACATCAAACGTCATTGATGCACGAAAGTGAGGAGAGGGGAAGTGTAGGTATTTTTTTTACATAGTTATTTGAAGTGAAATTGGATTATTGTTAAGTTATTATGAAAATCACAAATCTCAACCATTAGATTTTTATTGGTTCAACGTTGCATATTGTTTCTGACTCTTCTCATTTTGGGTTCTTCTCATTAGATCTCAACCCTTTGTTTATTTCTAATTAAAATATTGATGTAAGAATTTTGACAAATTAATCAATTAATTATTGTTCTCTTTCCAAAAATCGAATTGAAAGATAAAGCTACCCTATTCAGCTTTCTCAAAAGAGAGTTTTTGCAAAAAAACCTCCTTACCTCTATCTTTCATCAAACACACAAATTAGAATTTTAATTAGTCAAAGGTCTAAATTTTTATTTTTTTTCTCTTCAAACTTTAATGAAAAAGTTTATCGCTCTAGTTTTTTCAAATGAGTGTTTTGWTAAACTTCTTTCTCACCATACACCCTAGTCAAAAATGTCTCTAAGGGTGCGTTTGATTCGTATGAATTCACGTCTGATTAATTTATCTTATTTGATCTGGAATTTTCTTATCTTATCTTAATTTTTCTTATTGCAAATGTTTGTATAGTTATATATTTTTCTATTATGGTTTGAATTTTTCTTTTCTTTCTTATTTGATATCTCTTATCTTGTCTGTTTTTTATATTTGATATGTTCTGATCTGAATTCTCTTAAAATAAGCACGGGAGTACTTATTTAAGTTGAATCAAAATGCACCCTAAGTTAGACACAAGTTATTTCATAAATAATAAAATTAATTGTAAATTGATGTCAATAGTACAATACCCTAAAAATTTGCGTCACTAATAGAATTTGGGTAAATAAAATGGATGGAGCACAAAATAAGATCTTTTAGTTGAAATGAAAGTTGATTAACATAGGAAACAATACCATCTATGTTTCCAACAAAAAGGAAAAAGAAAGAATAAAAAAATAAAATCCGTACCAAAAAAACACATTAAAAAATCCGGGCCTCCATAAGTTGAAAGACTAACGGAACAACGTGAAAACAGAAAACTCCACCAACCACACCTTAAACTCAACAATGGTGGCCAAATATTTCCTTTTTTATTTATTTTTTAAATATCTTCTAGAGAATAAACAAATATAAATAATGGTCGGAGAACGTCCCAATATTAAATCAAGATCTCTCTATCATTCCAAGCATAAGATATTTAAAAGTGATTTCAAATATACCCTTCTCTATTTAATGCTACGTGGCGGTGCTGATAATCAAAGTGCGGCACACTTGGCTTGAAAAGTGCATCCTTTTATCCAACCTGGATTTCCTTTTTTTTTCTATTATTAGAGGGTGTAGATATTTTGATGCTTTATTTTTGTGTTTGTAGATTAATTGGTTTATATAGGGTCATCAATTAATTAAAAATTTGGTTTTAGTTTATGTTATCTACTGGAGTACTGCCATATCATGCAGTCTAAATCGATCTTACTAAATTTTGTATTGATCTATACACCTAGTGAAATACTTTCGTATTAAATATTATTATTTGGTACTACTCATTTTCTTATGGATTCTATATGTATCAATTTTTATGATAAAATATGGAACAAATAATAATGAATAATGATTAATTAAATGGGGTTGAAAAAAGGGAAGGATAAACGTAGGAGATATAATTTTTCGATTACATCAGCTATTCAGCTGTGGTGTTTTTAATGAAAAAAATAAAAATGGAATGGGGAGAAGAGAGGGAGAGGGTGTCATGGCATCGCGCAAATAGTGGTTAACAGTGTGGTAAGAGGAAGAAGCCACTCACAGCTACCAAAGTTACTCACTACGGTCTTTTAAAATACAAGCAAAAGAAACTGGATATTTTTTAAGGGAGGAGTACTGTTTTCGTATCATGGCTTAAGTTGGGTGCTGTCGCTACACCCCTCGTGATTTTTTCTAAGCAGAATTCATTTATTATCATGCTTGTAGACTTGTACTTCAACATGTTGTATTGTCTTTGTTAATTGTTATGTTGATATGTTCTCGTATTTAGTTAGGGATGTTTATTGGGGGCGTGTTCGACAATAGTATCGGTTGAACTAGCGTTTAATCTATTACTCATAGTTAAAACGCTAAAACATTACTCTTGTCGAGACGTTTTAAATATAGACATGTGAAGTACTATTTACTCAATACACTAACATATTTGTGGTCCGGGAACAGTATAAATTTAATAAAATAATTTATAATATTATAGTTAAACGCTAACGCTACTTCACGTAAAATGAAGACAAAAAGAGAAAGGGCTACGTGGGTCGAACACAAAGCTCATATAAGTGAATATATGACCTGAACTGAAATAATTGTGTTTATGAAGAGGAATTAGAAGAATTGAACTGAATTTAAAAAAGATGAAGTATAAGATAACTTTTATTCCTTTTTTTTTATTATGTATTGGTACAATTAATAATTGTGGCAAACACTTACTGAAGTGGTTACGGATGAGTGGAAGAAAATAGAGAAGATAAAAAAGAAGCAGGTATGTGATTGATGATGAGAGAAATTAATTTTTTCAAAAAATATGGAAAGAATATTTGTTGCAATACATAAACAATAAGTTTCCTAATTTTGTTAAATGTTGCATATTAAAAATGGGACTGAAATTTACTCCTTCTGATTTTTATTAGTTACTACATTGTTTTTTCACAGTAATTTTCTAGACATGACTTCAAATTATAATATTTTCATTTGTTAATATGAAAAAAATTACATCTTTGAAAAATAAACGACGAGACAAGTCAAACAATATCTCACTTGACTATATTTTTGTTCACGTGTATAAATTAAAATAAGTCAAAGTTTACAAATGAATAGTGTCATTTGTCAACATGGAGCAACTATTAAAGATTGGAGGGAGTAATATTTACATTTTTATATGAGGAAGTGGTTTGAATTTTGGAACGATAACTTCAACCCTACCTTTGATCCTTGTTGTCACAGATTCAAATCCTCACATCTCCCTTCTCCGATGTAACTATATATCCACTCTTATTGTTCATGTCCACCCAAWTTTTTTAAAAATATATATTATTTAAACTTAT
Source organism: Bassia scoparia (assembly GCA_008642245.1). Classification (NCBI taxonomy): domain Eukaryota; kingdom Viridiplantae; phylum Streptophyta; class Magnoliopsida; order Caryophyllales; family Amaranthaceae; genus Bassia; species Bassia scoparia. The sequence goes on from SNQN01000404.1 coordinate 113,848, forward strand.
ATAACGAAAAACTAGAATAAATTGTAAACAATTGTTTGGGAATTTGTTTTAAATGAATTGAACTCGGATCACGCTAAATTTATTGTGGACTTGACTAGACTTTATTATCTATGAAGCTTTCTTTTTCGTATATCATTGTTTTGAAATGTTAATTGATGTCCAAAAAACTTATAAAAGTTCATATTTAATGAGTATCGGACGAAAATGTTCCTAACAAAAAAGTCTGATTGCTCACAAGGTAGGAACATTTTCGTCAAATTGCTCATAAAATGTGGACTTTTATCAGTCTTTTTGAAGTTCGATAAGCAATTCCCATCATACTTAAACTAACCGTATGATGCAAAATCTCACGATATCCATTATGTAATGCGCATATTTTGTGCAGGTTAAAATATGTAAGTTGGATATAGCTAGTAATGTATATGTGCATGTTAAAATATTAAAGAGGAATGTATAGTGTCTAATTGTCTATGCATGGAGTATATATTAAGATCAAATTCGAGTTTTTAGGTCCTATTTGGTTGGGCGTAAAATATTTTCAATGGAAACAATTTTTCATTATTTGATTAATTGGTTGCATGTTAAAAAAGTGATAGAAAACAAGGAAAATGAAGGGGGTCCAAGACGAAAGAAAAATAATTTTCATTCCATTTTAAAAGGAAAAATGGTTTTCTATCATTGTAAGAGAAATTTTACTCATATGAAAGTAAAAATGATTTTACACTCCTTTATATATCAAATAATGTAAAATTGAAAAAAAAGAAACACTTTAAATAAAAAACGTTTTACGCTCTACGTACAATACGAGTGCTTTAAAACATCAAAGCTTCCATTTTCTAAAAAAAAAAAACTACAGTAGAACTTTTATTGTTAACTTTCTACTTTCGATGTCACTTATTATTTTTCATTACAAAAAAGTCACCAATTCTTATGTTGTTCAGCAAAAGCCATATATTCTTTTTAAAGATGCATGAGCATTTGTAGTCACCATTTATCTCATTCCTGTATAGTATATAGATGTAGATGGATCAAATGAAGACAATTTGATCTTATTAACGAGTATGCATCCACAATGTAGCTTTTCTTTCTAAAAGGAGAGATAAATTCTCATATGAAGTGTATATATTGACACTTGAATGTCGATATGACACACACTAGCTAGATCCTGTTGGAACATTTATGCATAAATGGACTTTGTACAAATGAATTTGATAAATAAATATAATGGACAAGTTATAGCAAAGGGCTAATTGGAGTAAAAATCAATTTAGGAAGCAATTTGGCGGAGAAGCAGGCAGAAGCCAAATGGCGCCCCGCCACCAGTGTGGCGCCACGCCATTTGGCTCTGGCACAAAATGGCGCCACGCCATACTGGTGGCGCCACGCCATTCTGCTTCTGATCGCGTTTTAATACGCGATCAGGTTTTAATCTTTGCTATAATGGTTTTTGTCCGTTGGGTGCCTACTTAATGCAATTGATAGATTTTGAATGATATTATGGCTGTTGTAAATCAGTTTGAATGAGTTTGAATTGGTTTTAAACACCATTAACTCAGAATTGATTTGGCCATTGATTGCATTAATAGGGGTTACACTCCTTAATGTGGTGCATTGGAGGATCCTAAGTGCCTATAAAAAGGCCAAGCTGATTCATTGCTAGACACATCAAAAACACTGAATTATATTCTTGTTGGCTATTGTTGTTTACTTGCTTCTTCTTTGAAACTTCTTGCAAACTTTTCAGAGAGTGTTTTCACAAATCAAACACAAAGTTCTTTTTCTTGACTTGCTTTGTAGATCAACAAAGTAAGTTGCTCTCTCCATTGTATCTCATTAGTTATTTCGTGGTAACCCGGTATCCTAGAGGGGCGAAATTAAACTAAAAGGAAAGCGTATTCTCCGTGCTTGGATGATTATCCGTACTACCCTCTATGTGTCTAACAATCTTTTAGTTTAATTTTCGTTTTCTGTTTCGGAATGGCATCACTACTCAAGGACATGCCATGAACTTCCAAAAGTTGGCCAAGTCGAAGTGGGGGTAGGAGGTGGCAAAAGAAAATGCACTTTCTATTGACTACCTTGAATGTGGTTTATGTGCTTGCAACACCTAGACCACCACTTCCCCAAGCCGGAGAGGAGGAGCCTTGGAGCGGTGAAAAGGCGAGCTAGTGGGATACGATGACTACGTTGTCGTGTCATATCCTCAATGCTCTTTCGGATTCCTTGTTCGATCTTTCAGAATGCGGAAATGCAAAGGCGCTTTGATTCTTTGGAGGCCAAAACATTTCCGAGGATGCTTCAAGTAAGAAATTCCTTGTTAGTAATTTTAATCTTTTTAAAATGACTAATGACCGACCTATAATGAACAATTCCATGAAATTCATCACATTTGAACCAAATTTCAAGCACATGTGATGGTGATGGATGAAGCCATTGCGGTTGCATCTATCATTGATAAATTACCACCATCTTGGAGAGAAACTAAAACGCTTTAAAAACAAAAAGAGGACATGACCATGGAGCAATTGGTACACATCTTCGTATTGAAGAGGTATCCGGGCTCAAGATGGGGTTAAGGACACTAATATAATGTCCAAAATCTGCCATAAACGTTGGTAGAGGTTGGTGAGTCAAGCGGGACTAAGAAATCCATGTCAATTCTAAAACCAATGTTGCAAACAAGACGGAAGGCTTTGGCTTGTTTGGTTGCAATGGTCCTCATTTGAAGGGATTCCCTTCCAAGAAGAAGAAGCAAAGAGGATCACCTAAAGTGGTCCTTCAAACCAGGATATGCATACACATGTAGTTTACAAATGACGAAATGAATTTGTAGCTATGATTTCTGAGATTTGTGTTGTGCAGGTTGATGATACTTGGTGGATTGATTCGGGAGCCTCTAGACATGTGTGAGAAAGATAGGCATTTTTTCAAAACCTACAAGGAGTTGAAGATGGGCCAATCTTGTACATGGGAAACGATTCTACGTCAAGGCTAGAGGAATAGGCCAAGTAGAGTTGTTTTAACATCGGGAAAAACTCTTACTCTTAGAGATGTTGTTTTTGTACCCAGATTAGGAAAATCTTGTGTCCGGAGGTCCTTGAATAAGTTTTTTTAGAATGGTTTTTGAGTCCGATAAGTTTGTACTTTCTAAGGGTGGTATTTATTTTGGTCAAGGTTATTTGTAATGGCATGTTTAAGCTCATATAGATAATAAAATTGTTGATTCTGTTTATATGCTTGATTTCTTCTCTTTGGCACAATCGTTTATGTCATGTGAATAATCGTGCGTTTATATACATGTCTAAAATGGGTTTAATCCCACCTTTCGATTTAATTTAGAGAAGTGTAAAACTTGCATGTTTAAATAAAATCACAAGGACCCCTTTTCCAAGTGTGACAAGCACAAACATTTGCTGTTGAATTGGTGCATAGTGACTATTGTGATCTTTCATAGTTCACCTCTTTAGGCAATAAGAAAATAGTTGTAACTTTATTGATGATGCATCAAGGTTTGTTACTGTATTGTTTGTATATCTAAAGATGAAGCCCTTGATAATTTAAGATCTATAAGACCGAAGTGTGAATTACAATTGATTTAAAATATAGAAACTTCGGACGGATAGGTGTGAATACTTTGATTCAGTGTTTTTTTAAATCCATTGTGTATAATTCATGAACGACCCACCATAACTCCACAAAGTAATGGTGTGGCGGAAAGGAAAAATAGGACTTTAAAAGAAATGGTTATTCCATGCTATCTATTCGGTCTTAGTGACGTTTTGGGGAAGCATGCATACGGCATTTATGTTTTGAATCGAGTTCTAATAAAAGGAACAAGATTACCCATATGAACTTTGGTCTAAAAGGAAGCCTAATCTCATTACCTTAGGGTATGGGTTGTAGGGCAATTGTCAAATTGACGGAACCTAAACGTAAACGTTGGTGTGAAAGAGGATGATTGCGTATTTATAGTTATTGCTGAAAATAGCAAAGCCTATAGGTTTATGTTTTAGAACATAATGATTTTGTTTCTATTCACTCCGTGATAGAATCAAGGGACGCAAATTTGATGAAACACGTTTTCTATCGATTCCTAGACCAAAGGACATGGTACCTAGTACTAGTATTCCATTGTAGATGACATTACTAATGATCATGATATACAATTCCGGAAGTGAGGAAAAGTAAAGAATTAGAAAAGCGAAATCTTTGACGGATTTTCAACTATTATTAGTTGAAGGGTCAAGGGAGTCTCTTGAGACTCAAGCTTCATATTGTTACCATATGGAGGGAGATCCTAAATCCTTTGATGAGGCAATGAAGTCTCATGATGCGCTTTTGGAAAGAGGCCGTAAATGATGAAATGGATTCCATATTGGGGAATAATACTTGGGTTCTATCGGATTTACCTCCCGTTGCAAACCTCTGTTGTAAGTGATTTTTGTTACAAAAAGAAGAGTCGATGGAACCATATTAAACACAAAGCCCGGTGTGGCTCAAGGTTTTAGGCAAAAGTATGGTATCGATTACTTTGACACTTATGCTCCGGTGGCAAGAATATCTACCATTAGACTTTTAATTGCGTTAAGCGCGATTCATGGTCTTAAAATTCACCAAATGGATGTCAAAACTGCCTTCCTTAATGGTGAATTGGAGGAGGAAGTGTACATGAATCAACCAGAGGGTTTCAAAGTCAAAGGACAAGAAACGAAGGTTTGCAAGTTAGTTTAGATCTTTGTATGGGCTAAAGCAAGCACCTAAGCAATGCAACAAAAATTTGATGATGTTGTCTTGCTAATGGTTTCAAAATTAATCAGTCTGATAAGTGTGTATATAGCAAATTTGATGATAGCGGTAAAGGTGTTCATAATTTGCTTATATGTTGACGATATGCTTATCTTTGGAACTGATTTGGATGAGTATAAAGACCAAGTTTTTCTCTCAAGTAGCTTTTCCATGAAGATTTGGGACAAGCGGATGTGATTCTTGGTATAGAATTGTGAGAGGAGAAGGAACTATTTCTTGTCACAATCTCATTACATGAAAAGTGATTCAGAGGTTCACTGAGTCTAACTCAAGTCATTTTGCTACTCCTATGGATCCTAACATTAGTTTGGTTCCAAGTATGTACTCCATTGCACAATTGGAGTATGCAAGCTTGGTTGGAAGCTTGATGTATGCAATGACTAGCACTAGACCGATATAGCTTTTGCTATTGGTAAGCTAAGTCGATATACTAGTAATCCTAGTATGATGCATTGAATGCTCTAAGGAGAGTGCTTCGGTATTTGAAGAAAACAGGACTATGGTTTTACATTATACCGGGGATCCTTCGGTTTTAGAAGGATACACGGATGCTAGTGGTGATTCCAATAAGGGAGATTTTTCGTCCACAAGTGGATGGTGTTTCTTCTTGGAGGGGTGCCATTTATGGGCCTCAAGAAGCAAACATGTATAACTGATTCAACTATGGCATCGAATTCATAGCTCTAGCTTCTTGTTGCAAAGAAGCGGAATGGCTAAGGAATGGTTGAGTGAGGTTGATTGTGGGTTAAACCTATGTCACTCTTGCTATACATTGTGATAGTGCTTTAACAATTGCAAAGTATAGCGAAGTCTTCAATGGCAAGTCAAGGCACTTGGGGTTAGACATAGCTATGTTCGTCAAATGATCAAGGATGGTTGTATAACCATTGGTTTTGTTGGTCTCAACTCAATTTGGCGGATACGTTTACTAAACCGTTGCCAAGGGAGTTGTTGGTTAAAATGAACAAAGGATGGGTCTTAAGCCTATTGAACAACTTCAATGAAAGGAAACTCAATTCGACGTCTAATACAACTTGATCTCGATTCAATGGGATAGAATTTCATTTGATGGTTGTGTGCACTTGTTTTCATCCCAAGGTTAGTGCAAATCTCTGCAATGATAAAGGAGGTTGAATTTTATGAAAATCTTAATGAATCTTTTGAGGGAAGACTCAATTGCAGGAGTCGGTACGTTAGATTTACCTATATGAGTTAGAGGTTTGGCCGCCTCGTCAAGTTTGGGCTTAACTTGAACGCTCATGAATGGATATGGATACCATGGCTACTAAGGTATCGAGGTTAAAGGAATTTTTTTAGTGCTTGTGTGTGTGTTACCTTCGGTGATTCGTAGGGATTGGTGATTCAAGGTATAGTCCATCACCACGATTGGAATCATTGTTAAGTGTGCATACACTAAGTAGGAATTCAATCTTTAAGATATTTTCATTATGCATAAGTATGTTGATTTGTAATTTTGCAAGTAAAAGAGGTCTGTCAACATTATGTCATAAATGGGAGGAGGACTGTTGGAACATTTATGCATAAATGGACTTTGTACAATGAATTTATAAATAAATATAATGGACAAGTTATAGCAAAGGGCTAATTGGAGTAAAACCATTTAGGAAGCAATTTGGCGGAAGCAGGCAGAAGCAAATGGCGCCCCGCCACCAGTGTGGCGCCACGCCATTTGGCTCTGCACAAAATGCGCCACGCCATTCTGCTCTGATCGCGTTTTAATACGCGATCAGGTTTTAATCTTTGCTATAATGGTTTTTGTCCGTTGGGTGCTACTTAATGCAATTGATATGATATTTGAATATATATGGCTGTTGTATCGGTTTGAATGAGTTTGAATTGGTTTTTAAACACCATAACTCAGAATTGGTTTGCCATTGATTGCATTAATTAGGGAGGTTACACTCCTTAAGTGGCTGTTGGGAGACTCCTAAGTGCCTATAAAACCAATGTATTTTTATTTGCTATACACATCAAAAAACACTGAATTATATTCTGTTGGCTCATTTGTGTTTTTTTTTGCTTTTCTTTGAAACTTCTTGCAAACTTTTCAGAGAGTGTTTCACAAATCAAACACAAAGTTCTTTTTCTTGACTTGCTTTGTAGATCAACAAAGTAAGTTGCTCTCTCCATTGTATCTCATTAGTTATTTCGTGGTAACCCGGTGATCCTAGAGGGCGAAATTAAACTAAAAGGAAAGCGTATTCTCCGTGCCTTGGAGTGATTATCCGTTACTTTCTCCTCATTTCTAACAGATCCCACGTATTTATGTGTTAGATCATTTATATTTATAAGACACAAATTTAATTAGAAAGACACACGTAAATAGTGGCCTATTGAAAATTGTGTCGGTGTAAAAAGGAATTCATAGCTTAATATAATTTATAGAAATTAATTTTGTTGAAATTATCAATAATTGTATACGTATGTCCATTTAATCTTTTTATACGCTTAATATGGGGATTTTTAAGATTTCTTTTACAAGATTTCCAAAAAGGAAATTTTACCAAAAATCCTTTTATAACCAAAATTTTGCGAAAACCCACCATTTAACAATCTTGCAGATAAAACCAAACAAAAAAAAATGTTTGCGAAGTAAATCCGATAGCATCATATGTGCTTTGTCCATTCAATTCGACCTTTGACTTCCTATTCCACCCTCTTTTTCAACCATAGTTTACCAAATACCATTACCTTAAGTTCAACAACCCTACCAACAACTCCACCACCATTCACACAACCTGTCACCGCCACATTAACATCCACTAAAACCACCAATTCCACAATTAAAATCACCAACTTTCACTGGCCGCGCTCCGATGTCGTTTCTAGCTATAAATTTGCCACCCTGGCACATGGATCTAGGGGTCACAAGTTYACTGTATACTGYGGAACTTCGAGCCCTTGTAGCAGAGCGTCTTTCCCTTCTTTTCAATGCCCTTTTYGCCAGTGCAAAGTGTCCGAAAGTTTTTAGCGATTTGGGGAACGCGATCGTCAAAGAGCTCCATCTTCCTTCTTGCATGCTTGCCACCAACTTTCATGTCAAAGATAACTTTGGGGTTTGACATTTTTTCTGTAGTGTGATTTAGGGATTTGAACTTGAGGATTTTATGGGGGATTGATAATTGGTTTTGGGTTTTTAATAAGGTAGTGTTATATACTTATGTTGGGTGGTGGRGAGGTGCGGTGGTGAATTAACTAGGTGCTAGTTTATTTAGCGATGACAATGGTTTGATGCTAGTGTGGTGTTGGTTCGATTTGACGGTGACGATTCTWAGCAAGGTTTTAGGTGGATTGAAAGCATTGTTGAATTGAAGGTGGATATGGTGGTGAGGAGGCAAATCATAGATTGGATGAATATGGGAATTGAAAGTAAAGAGTAGGAGAATTGAGAAAGAAAAAAAGGGAAATTAGTGAGTAATGGTGAAAATAGTAAAACTAAGGTGCAAATAGGAAGTCAAATGGTAAAAATGACATCAACATGTTTTTTTTCGCTTTTTTTTGGGGGTTTTATCTTTTAATAAAAGATTGGATACAAAAAGTGGTTCTTAGCAAAACTTTGGTTATAAAAGGTTTTCGCAAAATTTCCTTCCAAAAATATGTCATTATTATCTTTACAATTTTTTTTATACGAGTAGTTCTCTATTATAGAAGGGAAGAAACAAATAGTATCCACAGTAGGAGTAAATTATGCCCTTCAAACGAAAAAATGATTAATTTGATGTATGAACATCATTAAGTAATTTATTTCCAAAAATTAATTTTTCATCATCCAAATCAACGTTTATCATATAATCAACATATTAATTTTTAATTTCAAATTAAAAGATAAAAAGCATCTCTAATTAGGATGACACATTATCGTGTAATTCGGGTTGAAATTTGGGTCACAATTTATGCGACTACAGAAGCTAAGCGCATCGCCCGAACTTGAAATTCCAATAGACCCAACTAGAGAATGTGTTGTAAACTATTAATCATTCCTAAGGCATATTGTAGACCCAACCATCACCATTCGAGAGGGAGACTCCACCATTAGCGACCACATATACGCCGAACACCAAGGTGATAAGGGAAGTGTGTCGGAATGGCAAAATCGCCACAAGAGCCGAAGTACTAGGAGTGAAGCCCCAGGAGAGTTCGGCGCAAACTTGCACTATCACCGAACACAAGACCGACCCACCGCCCACCAAAGGTTGGGCACACACAGAAATCCAAAACAGGATTCGATCCCAGAAATTAGACAATCACAATGACACTCGAGAGGACTTCATTTGCTCAATGGATCCTTGAAGCTCTAGTAGGAAGGTTAAACTACCCTCCCACATTTGATACAATGGCACACTAATCTTCACGTGACAGGCTGTGTGATAATACGAGGGGCATATGTATATGTCCCAATACTCAGAAGCAACTTGTGCAAGTTCTTCCACCACACTTATCGAAATCTGTGTAGACATGGTTCTCTAAAGGGTGCCAAATGGATCGGTCACAGGCTATATCCGACGTGATTCGAAAATTCAAAAACAAATTGTGATTCAAATAGAAGGGAGCAGACAATGACCAAACTAATGTCACTGAAACAAGGATCGCATGAGAACATTCAGGATTTCATCACGCGTTTCATGTAAGATTGTCGGCCATACCAGACATCCAACAAGATGTAGCGGTGTAAGCACTCAAATTGGGTCTTTAGCCGGGAAACTTCTTGATCATCTCCTAAAGAAGAATCTGAACACTTACGAATAGTACTCAAGGGGCCGATGCATATATTCGTTGTCAGATTGGCACACAAGGGATGCTTCATCCAGTTACTCCAAAGCAAGGCCAAAACCGAAATATATCAACTGGTAACACCAATCGGCGCAATATAGATGCGTACATAGATCAAAACCCGATTATCCAAATGAAAGAAAAAAATGACCAGGGGAAGCATGTTACAACACCAATCGGGGTGGAGACCGATACAATAATATTTGACTACCTAAGTCATGGAAAAACACGGTAGAGTCGTGAGGGAAGTAGAAACACGTAAATACGTTGACGACACGTTATGATCCGAAATTCAAGAGTACACTCGTGAATCGAAACGAGGCACAAATTGCAACAATGGAAACACGACAACGGTGATCGACATGCACGAAGCGAAACAAAGGAATCTAACGAAGTGGTGCGATTTCAGACAATATGGACATACACCGAAGAGTCATTAGTTAAAGATCAAATTGAGAGACATGATTCGTGCGGAAGCCTTCATAAATATGTATGATCGAAGAGATGAAATCAAGAAAGACTCAATAGACTTGTTTACCGGCGTCAAGGTCAAATAGCCTCCTTCAGGTCAAAATTAGCCAATTGCCTCGATAGAGTTTCCTTTCCATGTGGGAAGTCGAGATCGGAGGAATCCATGATGTAACAAAGGAAGTGATCCTCATAATGCTTATCCTCATCCCAAACCATAGCCAACTCATAGTTTGGGTATGGCTTGGTAAAACGCCTCCGACGCCCGAAGTATGTGGGTGTTCACGGTCGGTGTTCACTGGCACCTTACCTAAAAACCAATTACATACCAGTCTGTCGATGAACTGATATAGAATTGTGTGCATAAGTCGGTTTAATTTTTTTATACACCAATCCTCCCTTGCAAGATCATTCCTAACTACACTTACTTTTGTTGCATACGCAACATGGTTCGAACCCAGAAAATTGCAAGCCCAAAACATAGGAAACTATACCTATACATAAGTGATGTCATCAGCGAGCCAGACAACATTGTAACCATTCAGGACAAAGTCACAAATGGGTGTAATGGCAAAGCGCATCCATGCTCGAAATGCTCAAATACCTCGATAAAATGATCTTTCGACCTCACAGAGCCGACATCGGTTATGGGGATGAGCAATCTGTTTGAATGTGAAGACATCATTAACCAATAGCATCCTTCTCCATTTCCTTTAAGAATATTTTGTAAATCGAGCCTTTGGTGTCATCAGAACGATGGGAACTTCTTTTTTTGCCATTATAGTGCTATGGTCTTCGGATTCAGGAGGCCGATTTTTAATCTCTTCCCAACGTATTGCATCGGTAGGGCAATAGATCTCAGAGGCATCACACGATCGCTGCTCACTTTGTCCTAATGTGACTGTACCTTGAATCGATCCCAAATGACGCGAAATCTCTTTGAATCAGCTGATCACTTTCTTCCTCTTCCTCCTCTGGTACTCAACTATCTTGTTGTCTTTTGGAGGTGCCATTTGGACAATAAATTGGGAACGCAATACTTAGAAATTACACTGATACACAGATAAATGCGAAACAATAGAACTGAAATTAATTTTTCATGGTACAAAGAGTTCAGTTAAGTTAAGTTAAGTTCAGTCGGGCTTTCAACCAATATTCTTCTGTCATAAAATATTTAATTCACTTCAGTTCAGTTAATTTTAGTTAAGTTCAGTGCGGAGCTAGGATTTGAAAAGTGGGGTTGACAAATTAGGATGTGGGGTGACAATTCAAATTCAAAGTTCGAAATTTGCAGTTTTTTAATTTTTGCGACTGTTTTAATTTTTGCGATCCGACAACAGTCGCTAAGTAAACATTTGCGACTGAATTTTTAATTTTGCGACCGAAATACGGTCATTATTTTGAAAATTAATGATTTTTTCTTCCCGAACTTGGAGTGACAATTATCACTTTGTCACCTCAATTGGCTCCTGCCACTGGTTAATTTAAGTAAATCAATTAAATTAAATTAATTCAAATAAATAAATTTAGTAGCTCCAATTCAATCAAACTCGTGAATTCACTACACACCCATGGATGATAGGAGGAAGTAAAGAGCAAGCGCAGCTAGAGACAAAGCGCGAGTCAAAATGGTCAACAACAACTAGATTGTCGGACAGATGTAGCTTGCGTTGAGACAATGTTTCGGTATATAGTTGGACAATGTTACATAACTTCGTAAAAACAATGTTATATATTTCCAGACAATGTTAGAATTGAATATAATTTTTTTACAAAATAAACAGTGGATGAACATGCCAAACAGTAGTCAACAGTACCGCGCTTTGTGTCTAGCTCGCTAGATTTATCAGTCTCGGATGGATATCACCCCGTATGTCAAATGAAGAAAAGGGGCCACATATTTTGAACCAACAAAAACAATTCGTAAAAAAGAGAGGGAATTTTAGGTCAAAACATAAAGTGGAACCACGTGATCCTTAACAATTGCGGATCTACGAAAGGAAAAAAAGTGCACTTAAACAAAAAATACAGCCAAAATTCAGAAGCCGCAAAAATATCCACGTGGCACCCACTTGACTCCACGCGTCATACGCGCGCGAGTGCCTTATCTCCCAAACTTCAACTCCTAAAAAGAAACATAAGAAAATCAAAATTAAAAAAAAAAACACTTGCTATAAATAAACCACCATCATCTTTAATATCTTATCCTCATGAGTAAATTAAAAAAAAAAAAGGGAAAAATGAAGGGAGCAGAAAAAAAAGACAAGGGAGTGCCACGTGTAAGAGGCGAACTTTGAATGATAGCCACAAGAATACAAGTGAGTTTCTGGAGAATTCTACCGAAATCTACCCTTAACAAAAATAAAAATCCCCAAAATATCCCTAAAAAAATCCTCCCACTTAAACCCCCCTTCATTTCTCCCAAATTCATCTTCTTCCTCATTTTCTTCTTCTTACCACCAACAACACCGCACAACATTTTCTCTTTCTCTCTCTTACGTGGCTCCTTCTCAATTTCCTCGTTTTTGGAATTCCCTCTTTTTCCCCCCTAGGTTTTTCTGATAATTAGCTGAGCAAATTCGAGCTATTCTGTGTTTTTCTTTATTGGATGTGAATTTATTGAGATCGAAGATATTTGCTCGAATTTGTAGATGTCGATGACTTCTTCTACTATGGTTGCTCAAGTGAGTTTCCTGTTTTTCTCTCATTTTTGTGTTTTGAAAAGTTGTTGCTTGTGAATTTTCTTATTAGCTGAAAACTTGAAATTGGATATATTAYAATCATGGGATATTTTTTCTGTATTATTTGCTGGATTTGGTGAATTTCGAATAATATAAGGCATTTTGTTGATGYTAGTTATATTGCACAAGTTAGTAAAAGCTGCGAGATTGGCATTGAATGTGGATAAGGGTGAAATTAGGTGATGAAATTAAAGTTTTTCATGAAAGTAGTATTTAAATAATTTAGCCTTGAGTATTAAAAGGGTGATTTAGTTAATTTTTCTTCATTTGATTCTGAATAAGGGTAATTAGCTGAATTTTGATTTGAATTTGAATAAAGGGGATTAGTTGAAAACTACTTTGATTTTAAATTAATGGTGATAGTTGAATTTTGCTATGATTGATTAGGGATAATTAGATTAGCTTTCATTTATGAACCTGAAATTGAATTTGGATAAGTAATTCTATATTAAAGATTTGCACTTTTCAATTTGATTTTACACCATGAAATTAAGAGATAATAGGATGGCAATTCTGCTTTCATAAAAATGATGTGTCGAAAATCGATTTAGAGTGCAAAAATCAATTCCTTTATTGCAATTCTGTATGATGAGTTAGCTAATAGTGCTAAGCTTAGTATGATATTGATTGAGATGTGCAAAGTTTTGTACTTTGAACTTGGAATAACATCAAAATGGCTTATTCAAACTAAATAATACTCGTATAAAGTTTGTGGGGAATTGAGTGTGCTTGTGATGTAGTGAGTAGTAGAACTAGTTATGATGTAGAGTAGTAGACTAGTTAGTAGATAACATCCTTGATGTGCCAATATTAGGAAATTACTTCTTGCGCTAATATATTACCATATGTGTATATCTTTGCTAAATTAATGAAAATGGCTGTGATGTTTGTCGAATTGTTTGGGTTAAAATTTGTTGCTCTCTGATTGGGAGTAGATGATGATTCATTGATTTATTGGTTAAGAGTTTTCTTAAAAATGTTTGGATCGACAAATAAAGGGATGCTGATGTTTAATTTTTTTTTGTATGATTTAGGAGACTAGTTTCCACATCTAGTTCGGGTGACAAAATTTCAATGGTTTCCGGGCGCAGTCAGCAGCAGGGAAGGCCATCTCCCAAAGGTCTTGCTCCATTCTTTGTGTTTGAGGGCTCCTTAACTTGGGATCATTGATTTCAAACTGTGCTATGTTCAGTGTGCCTTACTCTTCTTCTGTCCTATTCCTTAATTAAACAGATTCGAAAGCCGTATCACATTACAAAGCAAAGGAAATGGGACAGAGGAAGAGCATAATAGATTCCTTGAAGCTCTTAAATTATGGCCGAGCATGGAGAAAGATAGAAGGTATGTTTTGAGCAATGGATGCTGTGTTTTTTTAAGGCATATGAAACATTTCGCATGCTAATTTTGTTGTTTTGCTTAATTTCAGAGCAGTTGGACCAAGACGGCAGTTCAAATCCGTAGTCATGCCCAAAAATTCTTTTCAAAGGTCCATAGTCAAATCTTACCCTTGTTTAATAATGTAAGTTGTATTACCTGTGACTCAAGAGTGTGAAAGATCTTTGAGGGGTCAAATTCACTTCCCTGTTGTCTCATGCTAGTCTTCTTGTGTTGTTTATGTTCAGGTTGTAGGGAAACAAGTAACACCAACTCAAATATAGTCGAGTCCATTGAGATCCCCCCACCTCGTCCAAGCGAAACCATCCACCCATATCCTCGCAAACTTGTGCTTCCAACACAGAAAAGACATGCCCATGAGCAGGAAAAGGTCTGCACTCTCCAAATTCATCACCTCTGAACAAGAGAATCAGTTCTCCTACCTCAGTTTTGTCTGCTGTTGCTCGGACACTTTAGCATCTGCAGATTCAGCAGTGCACCCAAGAGCAGCCCATCCTCATCCCCAATATATTCAAGGCAACTATCCAACCAAGTTACTGTGCAGAAGTCTATAGATAATGCACCTCAAGGAAAAGGCAGATGCATCCAAAACAGTAGCAGTTGCTCCAGCTTCATGTAGGAATTTCTTACTGTATTGTTTTTGTGGCAAATATTTGGTTCAAAATTGTGGCTTGGATTTTGTCATTCTAATCTATTTTGAACTTTGCAGAAATTGGAACTCTTCCCAGAGAAGGTATCATTTGAAAAAGAAGAATCAGTCTCTCTACTAAGTCTTAAATTATTCGGAAAGATGTTGTAGTCCAAGGAAATAAGATTGAATCATCCCCTCTTCAGACATGGGGAAGGAGTGCTACAGGCTTATCCAGAAGATTTCAAGCCAGCTACTGATACCAATGCGAGACTCAGTAGAAAATTTAGAAAATCATCCGACATCATACAGTGTGAATAGATGCTAACAATGTAGAGAAACCAGTTCCTCTCCCATGGTGGGTTTTCTTCAAAGGTATGTCAGTTCCTCCATTTGGGGATCAACAGGAGAAGGAAACTCAGAGAGAGGGGTCATCAGCCGATTCGAATAGTGATTCAGTGAAGAGGGGAAACCCAATCAGAACTGGATGCTGAGACTGAGTCAGGCCAATGTAGTTCTTGAGTCTGAGAAAGAACACACTTTGCTCGAAAAGAGGCGCTAGTGTGGAGAAAGAGAGAAAGGGTTTCGTTCCTTATAAGAGATGTTATCGGAGAGAGACATGCAATCATCGATGACAGCCACCCAAGATAGAGAAAGTCAAAGAATACGACTTTGCTGTTTAGTCATTGAAAGGTGTTCCTTATATAGAATAGCACATTTTTTAATCTTTTCAGACTGATGAAACACGGTTAGTTTGAGGACACGACTTAGTTGTAGTCATATGTGTTAGCAATTTTGTTTGGTCGCGACATGACTGTAAATTGGGGTCTCATTGTTAAACTGTGGCAATGGCGAGGTTCAAAAGATGGTGTAGCCAGCCACAAGGGTTCAAAAGATGGTGTAGCCAGCCACAAGGGTTCACAGTACGTGCAAGTGAGCCTGGAGAAGCATCTGTCTCTTTTAACTTTGCTGGATCATTGGCCTTTGTCCTGTYTCTTGTTTTCAGGTCTCCTGTAGATCCTAAATTCTACTTGTGTTCCAGGAGATTTGGTTTTCTAGGACTTATTCTCTGAGGTCTATATTGTATTCTAGAGTGTCATTCATTTTTTCCCCTTCTGTTGTTGGGGTTTATAAATTGTAGATTATGAAAAGCTCCGATTTTTTTTTTTGTATGTCTTCAGTGTAATGAGTAGCTGAGCCTGCTACCTCGATCCCGTTTCTTGGCATGAGAACTCTAAGACATGGGAAATTTCTACATGTTATGTATCTAACACATTTTTAATTGATATAGAATACCTATCATGAATTGAAGTGACTGCGTTTTGGGTCGTCGATCTATCCTGCATTTTCTATGCATTTCCTATGTTTAGGAAGTACTCCATTCGTATTGTATTAATTGTAACGATTGAACATTTTTTAATTTTATTTTATGTTAAATCGTTACATTTAATACAGTACGGAGTATTTGTTTGATAAATCATGTGGTCGCCAAAAATGTTGTCTGACAAAAGAGATAATGTTGACTGAAGTAGAGAAATAAACTTATAAAGGCATACTGTTAATGGATACGAAAGTGAGACAACAAGATCCGGATGAGTAAAGGCTGCCAGAATGGTGAATGATGTGTCTGATTGTGTGTTGTGATAGCAAATTCAGCTAATTTGACATTGCAACAACAACAACAACAACATATCAAGTGATATGTGGCTGTGATTCGGGTAACAACATGAACCATGTGCTACTAGTCAAATCCATGTTGTCTTGGATTATTCTCGATTCAAGTGTGGGCCAATCTGCTTATCTACTCATGTTAGAAGGTAGCGCTATGGTTTACACTCAAGATGGCAATGGATATTGGATCCGCCTTGAATTTATTCCGTTTTTGCGCATATGAATTTTGAAATTTTRGACCTCATAAATATGGAACAAATATGGATTATGCAAAAATAAACGGATGTGGATTTGGATATGAAGATGGATCCAGATTCGTTTACCCGTTTTTAAATAATAATATGAGAAATAATATTTTTTTAAATAAATTTTGGTGCCTCTTAAATTTGTTGTTGGATTGTTGTACATTGCCTCATTTTAATCTTTTAATGAAATTCTTTGACTTCAGATTATACTTTGTTTAATATTGTATACTTAGAATCTTCGATTACTATTATTTGTATGATTTTATGACATTGTTCAAACATTCATCTTGAAAATTAATTGATAGATGTGTCAAATATTATTTTGATCACTTAATATATTAATTACCGCAATWAATTAGACAAAATAAATAAAATAAAGCAAATTATGTTAGGATCCGTTTTAGATCCTGTACGAGCGCTGGGGTGTCAACRGAYCGGACTGGGTCCGATCCCTCTGCCCCAGGTGTACRGCTCTCGGTGATGACTTTGATTTTAACAGAATTGAATTCTTGCATTTGCAAAGTGTGAGTATGCATGGAGTTGTGTGAATTATGCTCGAAAACAACGAGTAGAGGAAGTCGCCACCGCACTCCTTCGGGGAGCTGCGAAACCTTTTTTAAGCCTGACCGAGACATAATACAAGGTGAAGGACTCCATAGTTTGGTCGTACATCAAAGGTCATGGATTAGGGGATAAGGGTAAGGGTGAAGTAGTGCACAATGCCCCTCGGCGCATCTAGSGGCTTCTACTCGRTCATTGCGAGTYCATCATAAAAAAGACAACAACGTAGATATTTTTATGTTAACCCTAAGCATGCAAATACTTTGTGGGTTGTCAACAGAAATAGATGCTTACAAGACTAGATCTGTGGTGATCGCTTTGTTTAATGCCATATTTAGGTGCCTAAAAGCCAAATTTTGTCAATGAATTAGTCTCTAGTTTAGACGTGAGAACACTGTAACTTGTCGGCTTTTGTTTTAAGACATAATATGTGTGATTTGCAAGCATTATGCATGGACAAGAATTTAAAAAGTTTGCCTAATTTAATTTTAATTCAGTCAAATAGTTTAATCGATTCTACAATGTAATTATACGAAATCAAAAATTTTTAACAAGCATGCAAAAGGGTGTTAAGAAATTGAGAGTTTGCCTCAACTAACCTTGCAACACGGGCTTCAATTCGCAGAACATGCTTCGAACCCTTAAGAACTGTAAGCTTGAAGAGTGGATGTGTGAAATGAAGGTCGGTGGGTGTGCACTTTACAGGCAAAGATCACCGATGGGCAAAAGGTTAGGCATAATTACACCCAAGTTCCCTTCCCCTTTTTCACGTGTTTTTTTGCCTAAATTTGTTTGATGCGTAATGAATAAAATCGAATAAAATATTTAGCTGATTTATTGATTGTAGCCATTTGATATTTGATCTCAATATATTTGGCTTTCCTTGGGGATCAATTCACGACTCGATAATATTCCTGAAGCTCCTAGAATGCTCAGTTTCTCTTGTGTGTTGCGTTTTTGCTAGGAAAATTCGTAACTATTTTCCCAAAAGTCTAAAAATTAGGAAACAATACAAAACTTCACTTGATAAATTAATTAATTAGTTTCAAAGTAATTTAAATTCGAAAATTTCCAAAAAATGCCAAAAGTGCTGAAAATATCAATAAAAATTTCTAAAAAATAAGTTAAAATTATTTTAAATAAAAACTCATTTGAAGGATGCTTAGTGTAGGAAAATGTTTCGGTGTTAGTGAAAATTGCCTCTTTTAAGGGCCCTAGCTCTCTCAATTCAGCTTGTGTTTTGCAGGGGTGTCTACCATTTGTTCGTCTTGGGTTAGGAACAATGTAGGTATCTATAAGAAGCCCCACTTGGCGATTTTGTAGAGAAAAGGTCTCGTAAGTAAAAGCCAAAGTACCCGGTACTGGTACTTTGCAAAATAAATGCGTTAGTTTTACTCCCCTCGGTTGTTTCTGTTGCTTACTTGCTTGTGCTGATGTTTGATGCTTGTGCTTTGTCTTTGTTTGTCCACTAGTCCATGATGGCTGATGTTCTTGTAACTTCTACTGATTTTCTTACTATGTCTAATGTCGTTGTTCTTGACTTGTGTCATATGATATTCAACTATGGAACTTTGCGGTGTTGCTTTTAGCTTTTTGTTGCCTCTATCCTTTTGGCGCCTCTATGCCAAGATGGTTCTGCTTTCATCTAATCTGTCCCTGCCTATCCTTTATGTCGCCCGTCCGCACTTCATTAGGGAATTTCAAAGCAAAATCTGTTTTGGTGGCACTGTCCAAGATAACCCCTTTTCTAGCGCTTTCATCCAAGAGAATGTTGTTTACATTTACATTCTTTTTCTGTTGCTGTCGTCCAGGAAGATCTACCTTCATCCATGCTCTAGAAACTGGCTCATACCCCAATCTTCTTCCCGCTTGAGATCTGATGTCCTTACTTCAATTGTTTGTTGCTTGATTAGAATTTCACTTCTTTCACATCTAGAACTCCACGTTTCGAACAAGACTTCACGTTCCAAATATAGGACTTTCATATCGTGGGGAACTTCATGTTCAAATAGGACTTCACGTCAAGGGGAACTCTACGTTCAAATATGGACTTCATGGTGCTAAATTAAGGACTTCACGTTCACTAGACTTCCACTTTCTAGGGGAAAATTCACGTTCAAATAGGATTTTCACGTCTAAAATATAGGTTTCACGTTCAGAATAGGATTCAATGACTTGAGGAACTTCAATTTAAATACGGACTTTACATCATTGGGGAACTTCACGTTTCAATAGGACTTCACATCCTGCACGTTCGGTATGTTTTTTTGGAAGTTCTCAATCTATTTATTAATGCCTTTATCTCCTCGGTGCGTCCTTCCAGAACATTTTTTCACTTAATGTTGCGTATAAAAATCAATCGCGTATAAAGTTAATTTGTTTGCTGGTGCCTGCTTTGATCTACTTATGCTTGCTTAACTCCTTTTCATGGCGTCCGCTAGGAACATTTCTTCGCTTCACATTGCGTATAACAACAATCGTGTGTAACGATATCTTTTTGCTGAAATTATCACTCGGGATGGTGTCTTTGAAATTGCTGCTTGGGATTTGTTGTATCTCGACTGGGGATTCTTTGATTTAAATTTTGCTCTTGAATTTTTGTTGAGTTCCTACCTTGAGTTTTAAATGATGACAAACCACTTTGAACTAAAATATATATGGAAGTTTTTGTTTGCATGTGCAGGTAAAATACACAAATTCAAAGTTTGTAAAGACGAAGCTCATAAAGCTWACTCTCGAAGATTTCATGAAGATCAAGCTTTCAAAAGACATAGTTTTAGGTCTTAGTTGCAATGTAAGTAGTATTTGGATTGTTCAATGCATTATAAAGGTCAATATTAGACAGTTGAATTAGTTGGAAATAATAAGTAATCTAGGTTGCTTATTGTATACAACTTCAAGTAAATTGAGTTGACTGGAATAGTTTAGGAACAGTTCCAAACCAGTCCTCTCAAGATTACTTCTTAACATCTGTATTTTCGAAAAGTTTATTTCCACGTAAAATTGATTTTGAAAATAAACGAATGGTAGGGTTATTATGCAAGAAAGTTCTTTTAAGTATGGTAAGTATATTGTTGAGCTCATAACTGATTTTATTTGCATGCAAATAAAATCAGTGGATATATTTTTCGTGAAATATTTATTTTATTTCCAAGGAAAATATATCCTCATGATCTCATGCAATATACTTACCAAAGGCTTACTTAAGAGGACTGAAAAACACACAAACCCTAACACTTTTGCACGAGCCTTTTTCGAGTAATCAAATTGCAAAAGCTCTCTTTCTATAAGGCAGACCTAGCATCAATCCAATACTACACTTAGGTTTTAATTTACTCTCATTCTAAGCATTAAAGCTATACTGTAATTGAGAGACAAAGTGTTGTCAATTGGGTAGATCGTGAGTTCAATTTGCTGGGGAACTTGGTCAGGGATCAAGTTCATKCGAATCATCATAATTGGTGATTGGGTAGAACTTTCATAGGTGGAAGTTGGGGATCTGTTGTGCATAGGTGCATATTCAGATTATTTGTATTCTTTTGTTATTCAGAGGTGATTGATAAAAGAGTGAGTGAGTGGAGGACGTAGACTTATTAGAAGTCGAACCTCTTTAAATTCTGGTGTTGTTTATTTCTTGCATTTACTTTTCGCTGCTTAAGGACTGGTTCTTAATTGGTCTCAGATAACCGAAAAATTTACAACACTCATACAATACTCAATTCA
>SNQN01000405.1:8022-28410 GCA_008642245.1 Bassia scoparia
CTCTCGTTACTCTTGTAACAATACCTTCTATTCTGTCTCACTTGCTTGTCCATTGCAGAAGAAGAATTCCAAAAAGGACCGCCTTGCTGAGAGCATGGCGGAAAATGACGAAGAGGTGATCGAAGCTGATCACCTTAATGATGCTTTTGGTGATGGCGACCCCACCACCGAACCTTTCGCCGGCTACAACCCAATCAAGCCCTTGGGGGTTGAAGCCGGGGATAACGAGGAACACCTCTTCCGGGAAACTGAGGATGAGGTGCAGGATCAGGAGGCTGGCGATAATGAAGTCGCTAATGAAGAAGAAGAAGAGGAGGCTGACGAATACGCTGGCCTTCCGTTCACTGACCTCCCAATGGAGGTGAAGATGACTAGGACCCACCAGGCGGTCACTCATATGCATTCGCTGGAGGCGGATGCAGAGGTCATCAAAAAGGAAAAGGAGAACTTCTTCATTCCCTTGAGGGAGACTTTCTTTGACGTAAGTTATTATTTAAATATCCTTCTCGCCCATACATTTCCTCGCCAATGTCTAACACTTAGCTTATATTTCATCTTTCTGCAAGGATTCATGGTTTGGCCGAAGTATACGGCCAGACTTTGGCGAACGAAGGCATTCTCTCCCAGGAGCTCGAGGCGAGCAAAGGGAAGGTCAAAGACTTGACGGAGCAGATAGAAGCCCTCAAATCTTCCCATGAAACTGCCCTGAGGTTGGCTAATGCCAAGGCTTCGAGTGCAGCGGAAGATAAGGAGGCTGCTGAGAAGGCGAAGGAGAAAGATGAGGAAGATCTAGCTTCGGTTCGCCTAGAGCTGGACAATTTGAAGAAGATACCTCCTGCTGAGCCTTTGAATCCTGACTCCATAATTCAGCAATGGCGTGACGGACCTGCTGGGAAGAAGTGGAGGGATGAGGATGCTCTGAACGCCTCTTCCTAGGTTTCTGACTTAATGCAGACCAAAATGTTGGCTGCCGCTGAGAAAGTCATGCCTGGGAAGAAGGAGGAGATCCTGCAGGCATTTCAAGACTTGATTGCTGCTGAAAGAGCCAAGGCAAGAGAGAAGGCGGAGAAGCAGGCTCAGCTGAGCAAAGAAAGGACAGAAGCTGCCCACAAGGCGAAAGCAGCAGAGGCGCAAAAGGCGCAAGCTGAGGCTGCTCGTAGGGCGAACGTTGAGGCATCTCAGAAGGCAGCTGAGGATCTAAAGAAGTCTTCCTCTGGCGGTTCAAAGGGCACCACTTCCTCAGGGGGGGAAAGTGTTTTCTACCGCCTCGGGTATGAAGATTAATCTAAAACGGTCTTTCACAGACTTAACTCCTGCGGTGGCGGTTGACCCGGCCAAGAAGAAACCAAAGACAGGAGTTAAGCCTCCTGGTACAAAGCTTCCTTCTGGGGTAAAGCCAAAAAAGCCAGCCAATCCTCCTCTAACGCCAAAGTGACTTCAGCTTCTATTTCTTCAAATGTATTCAGTTCCTATGTATTTGAACTTTTGGCCTTAGTGCCCTTGGATGTATTGACTTTGCAGTTTTAACTCTGCATATTATATTATTGACTGTTTATTTGATTCAAAGTCTATATTTATTTGCTTTGAATTCTCGCCGCGTACATGAATTGCTCGAATTAATAACCACAAGGTTGACATTTCAACCAAGTGTAAGCGTTCCTATGCGGTTAGGAACGAATGAAACTTAGTCGAAATAACGAATTTTAACCAAGTAATCACACCTGTACATAACCAAGTAATTACGCCTGTACATAGGCGATTTGAGATATCATATGAACAAGGCTCACCCTTGGCGTTTAGGAAAAACAATCCTGCGCGCACTTAAGTGGGCGATCCGTGAATTAGCAAAAAGAGCCAAAGTGGGCTACATAAACTCAGATTAGGCATTGTTAACAAGTAATAGCATATGCCCTTAAATGGGCGATCCGAGAAATAGAGAAAACTATTTCCAAGGGCATTATTGAGCTAAGGATGCCTTTGAATGGGCGATCCATAAAAAGCGTAAAATGCGCACAAGACATTAAGACAGGATGCCCCTAAATGGGCGCTCCGTAAAAAGCTAAAAATGCAAAACATATTTTGGAAATCTGCTAGGGGGAGGTAGTATCTTGTCATCAAGCCTATACCTAAAACACCCCTGACAGCCTTTATTATTATACTCCTTTGATTACATCATTGTTATTCATTTACATAACCAATCACTTGTACATAACAGTACATAACAGTAGTATGCCCCTACAGTGATGTGATCAAATGTAAAAACGCCGCAGATTRTCTACATTCCATGGGCGAGGCAAAGGATTACCCTCAGAATCYGCAAGCCTGAAAGTGYCAGGGCGAATSACYTCAGTGATCTGATATGGTCCTTCCCAATTAGGGGTAAGCTTCCCCATCCGTAAATCTTTGCCAGTACTTTCAACCTTTCGCAACACCCAATCGCCTTGGCAAAACTGGCGGGGTCGCACACGGTTGTTGAAGTACCTGGTAATCTTCTACTTGTAACAAATGGACTGGAGAAGGGCGTTTCCACGCAATCCAGGCAACAAATCCAAATCCATCTTCTTAGATTCTTCATTAGCCCCATGATCATAATAGGTAATTCTGGGTGAGGAAGCGCCAACCTCCACGGGCAACACAGCTTCACTCCCATACACCAAAGAAAACGGCGTGTGGCCAGTGGATTCCTTCGTTGTTGTCCTGGCGGACCAGAGAACTCCAGGGAGCTCGTCCAGCCAAGACCCTTTAGCCCCTTCCAACTTGGTCTTTAAGCCCCGCAAAATCACCTTATTTGCAGCTTCTGCTTGGCCGTTGGTCTGTGGTCGGCAAACGGCTGTAAATTTAGCCCTTATACCGAATTGTTCGCAATATCGCCGAGTAGACTCACTCTCAAATTGCCTCCCATTATCAGCAATTAACACCCTTGGTATTCCAAAACGGGTGATGATATTTCGCCAAATAAATTGCTGGATTTGTTTCTCTGAAATGGTAGCCAATGGTTCTGCCTCGATCCATTTGGTGAAATAGTCAATGGCGACTAAAAGAAATTTTCTTTGTTCGGATGCTGGTGGGAAAGGTCCCAACAAATCCATCCCCCATTGATCAAATGGTAGGGTGGGAAGGATTACAGACAAGTTTGTGGCAGGAAGGCGAGGAATATCTGCATTGAGTTGACATTTCTCACATTTCTTGACAAGTTCTTGGGCATCACTCTTTAGGGTAGGCCAGTAAAAGCCTGACCGTAAAGCCTTTCCCGCCAATGTGCGGAAACCCTGATGGCTACCACAAGCTCCTTCATGAATTTCTCGTAAAATGTAGTCCCCTTCATCTGGCGTAACACACTTCAACAACGGATGAGGGAATGATTTCTTATAAAGTTTGCCATCGTGCCAGAGGAACCATCTTGACTGTTTACGAACCCTATCGGCCTGTTTATCATCTTGCGGTAGTTCGCCTTCTTTCAAATATTTGATAATCTGATCCATCCATGTATCGCCTCGGTCCAACACCGCCATTGTGTCGTTTATACTTGGTCCTTTCAAGACTTCCCAAGTAATGATACGAGGATTGGCATTTTCTACAGAACTGGCTAGCCGAGATAAAGCATCTGCCTGTTGATTCTCAGATCTAGGAATATGTTGAATGTTAATTTCTTCGAATTTTTCTTTGAGTAAGGTCACTTTTCCCAAGTACATCTTCATAGCATCTTCCTTCGCCTCAAATTCTCCTTTGACTTGGCTAACCACCAGCTGAGAGTCTGATTTCACCAAAATCTTTTTAGCCCCTGCAGCTAGGCACATTTGAAGCCCCAATATAAGCGCCTCATACTCTGACTCATTGTTTGATGCAGCAAAACCAAAACGAACGGCATACTCCAGACGTTCACCAAGAGCAGTTTTGATCAAAATTCCTGCCCCACTCGCCTCCTTGGTTGATGATCCATCGACAAACAATTCCAAAGCGTTATCAGCTGTGGGAGGGGGCCGATTAGTACACTCAGTGATGAGGTCGGCCAACGCCTGAGCCTTGATCGCCTTTCTGGGCTCGTACTCTAACCCATAATCTGCCAATTCATCAGCCCATTCAGTCATCCGATTGGAATGGTTTCGCCCTTCAATAACCTTTCGTATGGGCTGTCCTGTGAGAACTGTAATTGGATGGGCGTGGAAATAGGGTTTCAACTTTCTGCTTGCAATCACCAGGGCGTATACTATTTTCTCAATTGTTGAGTATCTTGATTCAGCCCCTCTGTAAGCGTGGCTAACAAAATATACAGGGTGTTGAGCTTTATCTCTCTCGGCGACTAAGACAGCACTGGTAGCATAATCGGAAATACCCAGGTAAACATACAAGGGTTCTCTTGGCATTGGGGATACTAGCTTTGGTATCTCTGAGAGATGCTTCTTTAGCTCCTGAAACGCCACTTCTGCTTCTTCATCCCACTTGAACGTAGACCTTTTCAGGGTTTTGAAAAACGCCAAGCTCTTATCCGCCAACTTGGACAAAAAACGCCCTAGTGCCGCCATACAACCCGTCAATCGTTGAACTTCCTTTACACTCATCGGGGATTGCATATCCAAGACTGCTTGGATCTTATCTGGATTCGCCTCTATTCCACACTCATCCACTAGAAATCCCAAACACTTGCCGCCATGGACGCCGAAGACACATTTCTTTGGGTTTAGGCGCATGCTGAATTTTCTCAACGAGTTGAATGTTTCCCTGAGATCAGCAATGTGGTCAGATACAATCTTACTCTTAACAATCATGTCATCAACGTAAACCTCGATATTTCGGCCAATTTGACCGTCAAATATCTGATTTACCAACCTCTGATAAGTAGCCCCGGCGTTTTTAAGGCCGAAAGGCATCACCTTATAGCAATAAACCCCTTGGTTTGTAATAAAGGCAGTGTGTGCCTGATCCTCCTCTGCCATTGGGATCTGATGGTACCCAGCATTGGCATCCATGAAACTAAAGAGGGCATGCCCTGCAGTAGAATCAACAAGTTTATCAATCTTTGGGAGAGGATAGTCATCCTTCGGATAGGCTTTGTTGAGATCAGTGAAATTAACACACATTCGCCACGTACCATTGGGTTTCTTGACCAAGACAACGTTGGCCAACCAATCGGTATACTGACATTCACGGATAAAGCCAACTTCCATCAACTTCTTGACTTCGGCTGCTGCTGCTAAGCATCTTTCTCGCCCTTGATGACGCAATTTTTGTTTAACGGGCTTATAGCCATCCTTGATGCTAAGCCTGTGTTGCATTACTTCGGGAGAAATTCCGGGCATTTCATTCACCGTGAAGGCGAAAACATCTCGGTATTCCTTGAGAATATTGACTATTTCTTCCTTCAATCCTTTGTCCAAATTAGCCCCTACTCTGATGGTGTGAGAAGGGTCATCGTCAATCGCCACTTCCTCATGGGAGTCCAGGGGTTTTGGACGCCCATACCTCTTTGGATTATCAGCCAAATACACATCCATTGGCGCTGTTAAATCTGGCTCCGACTCCTTTCTCTTCTTGCTGCTTGATGGGCTTTCCTCGGCTGTCGCCCCTCGAAGACTGTTAACATAGCATTCTCTGGCTGATTTCTTATCGCCATACAATTTTCCAACCTTTCCATTGTCTGTCTCAAATTGTAACAAGAGTTGATAAGTCGAAATCGCCGCCTTGACTTGATTGAGCAATGGCCGCCCAATGATGATGTTATATGGAAAAGGCAAGTCCACGACAATAAACTTGACCATCAAACTTTTGCCATGACCCTTCTCGCCTAACCGAACTAGTAGGCGAATCGTGCCTTTAGGGAAGACACTCTGACCGACGAACCCTACCAAGGGTTGTGCCAAGGGCTCCAACTTTTCATTCCCGCAGCGGAGTTGCTTTAAACATTCATACGTAATAATATCAGATGAACTGCCAGAATCAACTAACACTCGTCGAACCTTAGCATTGGCGACCTTAATCTCTACTACCAACGACGGATCGTCATGCGGTAGACTTAATGGATTAGAGGATTTTTTATCAAAAACCATGGTAGGGCATGGTGGAGGGGTGCTCTTAGCAACGTCCAGCACTTGATGCTTGAGTTCATACAGATGTTGCTTTCTTCCCCTATTGCTTGGACCGCCTGAGGCCAAACCTCCACTGATCACGCCTACCATAACATCAGTATCATTACTTCCAGCTGGCCGCTGTTTCTTGTTGTTGTCTTTGTTAAGATACTTAGTTAATTTTCCTTCATCCGCTAGCTTATCAAGGGCTCTCTTTAACTCGTTACAATTTCGAGTAGTATGCCCGCAATCTCGGTGATACTCACACCATAAGTTCTTGTTTCTTTTATTCATCGGCGCCTGGACCGGGCGGGGCTTAGGTAGGAGATTACTCTCCTTAATGTCCAGGTAAATCTCTCTCATGTTGACGTTGTACCTCGGATCAACGCCATCATCTCGCTCTATCCGCTTCTTGTCGCCATCGGATCGATTATCTCTTCGATCGCCATTTCTCTGATCGCCCCCCTGCTTTCGTTCTTCATTATCGGACTTCTTCTTTGCTGGGGGTGGATCGCTATTATTTTCCTCTGAGGCTCTAATATAGCGTTGTGTCATCTCCATGGCCACTGAATACTTGCGCACATCTTGAATCATCAAATCTTGCTTGAAACGCCCAGGTCGCAATCCGGTCAATAGTGACGCGAACGCGACAGGGTCTTCTAAATTGGAAATCTTCAGAGACTCCGTGTTGAAACGCTTTATGTAATTCTTCAAACTTTTGCCAGGCTCCTGTTTACAGCTCATGAGAGCAACAGTGGTGACTTCATGGCGTTTTCCTGCTATGAACTGTTGGCGAAACAACGCCTCCAGAACGGTGAAGTTGGTGATGGAACCGGAGGGGAGTTCGCTAAACCATGTGAGCACCATTCCCTTCAAAGTAGTGGGAAAAAATTTACACCAAGAGGCCTCACACTCCGTCTGGACGCCCATCTGTGCCTTATAGGCTGCCATATGATCATCTGGATCGGTAGTTCCGTCAAAAGGATCCATAGTTGGAATCTTGACTTTTCTCCTATCTACCGTATCTAGAATTTGCCTGCTGAGAGGGGTACGGGAAGTGAGAATTCCCCTAGGAACACTCTCTGCAACAGTTTCTGAAGACACTTCCTCCGAGCTAGCTCTCTCTGAACGCCGATGTCTCCTGGATCGCCGTGCAGTAGTCCGTCTGGTCGGTGAGCGACGTGTTGAGTGTCGTCGCGTTGGCGATCTCCGTATTGGGGAACGTCGGGTTGATGAACGCCGTACAGGTGAACGAGATCTCCTTGGCGAACGAACTTGACTAGTTTCACCTCGCTCACGTCTGCGATTGTTTATGATCTCTCTGGCATCACGGATGACCTGCGTAGGCGCCTGACTCCTGGACGCCGCAGTATGCCTTTGACTTTGCTCAGGCGAAGCTGGTCTGGGAACCGTGACTCGTGATCGTACGCGACTGGTCACCCTTGGGCTAACAGGGGGCGAATTGTGAGAGTGYCGTGCGGATCCATGGGATCGGCTGGCAAAGTCGTAAGGACCATGGCGGCTCCTCACAACTTGTTCCTCACGAGCTGCCTGCTCAGAACGCCCAGGTTGTGGGGCCTCTGCACGGACTGGCTGCGGAACTTCTGCATGGACAGGCTGTGGTACTGGCACGACTTTTGATCCTACACGGGGTACTCCAGGATTTGCGCGCTCCAAGTCAGCAAAATGTGCATCCAAACCTCTGATCAAAGCACTGAACTGATGGTCAAATTTTGCTGCAAGATCAGTCAGATCTCTTCTGGTAACTCCTTCTTGAACTGGTACAACTTCTTGAGGTTGAGATTGAACATCTCCATGATTTCTGACATTCTCCGATGTTTCTGGAGATTCTTCACTGGCGTTCCGGTGACTTCTGGTGATTCTTGCCATCTTCTGACTTCTTGATCTGTGTTCCCCACAGACGGCGCCAATTGTTCCAAGTACGGAAACCAAAAAAGGAAGATGGGAATCTAATCTTGTGTTCTGGAATCTGCTGCCGAGAAAATCGTCGAAGTACGGTGATCTGCGTCAGGTTCCTGAGGAGAGATGAAAAAGCAGTCAGGGGCCCAGGGGGGTTCCCTGGGACCACCCGATGCTTAAAGTCAGCAAGAGAAGGAGAAGAAAAGAAAAGAGAATCCAGAACTAGAGAGAGAAGTACTTGGTTTTGTAAAGTCTCAGAGAATGAGTTGCTGTGTATAGTAATTGATAGTCTCAAGCTCCCTATTGTATAGACACTAGGAGCGGGCAGGGGGTACATGTTCTAATCTGACCAGAAAGATCTAGAAGGCTTTCTAAACTGAATCAGTTAGAAAGCTTCTTAGACAAGCTTGACTTGTTTGCCGGTCAACTAAGTCAGTAAGCGCATACTTGTAATAACGGTTAAATGGGCCAGCCCAATAATAGTGGGCTGGAACAGCTTGATCCTTAGAATATCATTGGTCAGGACTAATATCTTGATGATCTGATGCTATGGCAATAAGTTGATCGTGCAAGAAGGATCGAGAGGAGATTACTGGCTTCTCAGAGGCTCCAATGGAAGAATCTGTTGCATTTAAGCAGCATACAGGAGACCTGAAGCACTCCTGTGATCCAATACACTGCCCAAATCAAGTCTCAAGGATACCTATTCGCGGTTCAGGAGGAAGTCAAAAAAAGTAATAATGTGGAGGAAAAAGGCCTGCACCTCATAGTTTTGTGAATTACTCAAATTTTCAGGACATTCAAATCCATGTGCTTATTCCGCCAAGCAACAATCGGTTCAAAGGAGGTAAGGCAAGAGATTTTCGTTGTTGATTGTTGAGTATATTTGGAACTGTTGATCTTGGTAATGGTATTCTGCTGCATAGTGTTCCTGAATGTTCCATGGTTTAAATATAACTTGATCTCCCACATAAAGTGTGTAAGATTGTCCATGTGAATTTAGTTTTCACTCATGCTAACATGCTTATTCTGGCGACCATATTTGAGAGAATCAGTGGTTCTTGGTAATCTTGAGTTCTGGTTTATTTGTTTGTTGCTAGGAGTTCCTCTAACCTTCTTGCTTTCTACATACTACTAAGCTGATGCTTCTGCTTTGCTGGTTAATTAATCTGAAATGTTCTTGAGTATTCCTTGGTGTTATTGTACTTCAATACAAAACATCTTAAGTTACATTATATTACTTGTATTATGTGTCGGGAAAATTGTTCTGTCATAAAATACAATGTTCATTTCAGACATGAACTTGTATTTGAATATGGACATGAACATTATAGTGGAATATAAACATGAACAGTTGTCCGATACATAATAAGAAATATGTCCCAAGATCACTAGAATTGTGCTATATCGCATGCTCAGAACCAAAAATAATAAGAGGCTGCTGGCCCAACATTACCAATAACCTTCACAAATTTAATCTTACAAGGA
The DNA here is from genome assembly GCA_008642245.1 of Bassia scoparia. Lineage (NCBI taxonomy): Eukaryota > Viridiplantae > Streptophyta > Magnoliopsida > Caryophyllales > Amaranthaceae > Bassia > Bassia scoparia. The sequence continues at coordinate 17,493 of SNQN01000405.1, forward strand.
TGCAATACTGACACTTGGTTGAGCCTAATGAAAGGTATGTTGGAATGTGAGCAGCTGGGTACCTCTCTAAGTTGTGAATTGAATCAGATGGGGAAACATCAACTACATACAATGATCGACTTAGGATTTGTTCTTTTCAATGGTGAATGGTGAATGGTGAAGGGAAAACACATAATAATCATGTCTTTTCTTTCATAAAAATCAGTCCTTTTTTTACACATAGCCAACACAAATTTTTATATGTTAAATATCTTGCCGATTATATACTAGTTTTTATTACACGCGATGCGTGTGACATTTTTTTAAATTTTAACAAAATATGATCGAATATTTGAACAATATATACTCGTAGTCGTATGATTTTAAATTGAAATGATTTTCATTAAAAATGATATCACTCCCTATTATATTGTATATCCAACTGGAGATTTTTTATGATATAAATTTGAAATTTATTTTGTATAAACATTAATAATTTATGAGATTAAATTACTCTATTGGTATTAATTAGTAATTGCTATCATGATTCATTTTGATTTAACTTTTTTACTCAATTAAACTTTTCTTTTTGTTTATTGATTGACATTGATGAAGATATACCATTTTAGTAATTTTTTTTCAATTGAGTTTGATTGAGAATTGATGGATTATCTATTTAACATTTCATTATTATGACAAATAGGGTAATAAAGTTTTTAAATTTTATTTTAATTTTTTAAATAGATCATAAGGGTATTTGAGTAACTTCATAGGGACCCATTGCTTTTTTCCATTCCTTATCTATTAATAGAGATTAAAAAAACAAATTAAAGTTTCTGTCAATTTCAGTAACATGACAGTTTTCATAGAGTTATGACCATGAGTTTTTAGTAATCAGGAAGAGCACTTTGGTAACTAGGGGGAACTCATTCTCTTTTGACTTGAGCATTAATTCAGTTATGATTTATTAGTTCAGACTTGCTTCGGTTTAACTTTTTTAAATTTTAGATCAATTATTCAGTTTAGTTAATTATAAATCACTTAAATTTGTTTTTTAAATCACATGAGAAGTCAATGCAATTGCCATTTGTCAACTACTCCATACTTTATAGATAATATAATATTGGATCATAATCCATAATCTATACCCTTTCTACAAGTGTAAATGAATGATGTGAGACATTAGTGATTTTGCCTTGTGATCAAGAGTAATGACACACATGCTATCTTAAGTCAACCTTCTACTTACTACTAAGATTACTATAATTACATTAATAATTAATCCATTCCTTACATTACCGGTCATTTTTGTTAATTGAACAACACATCCAAAAAACAACAAATTTTATTTATATTTATTAAAAATAAATGAAAATTCATGTGGATGAAAAAGCTTAATAATGTAAAGGGTTACAAACTAATATTTGATAATGACCAAGCGAAGGGAGAAAAGTACAGATGTTTCCAACTATTGTCGCAGTCTTTAATGCCGTTTACGTTGTGATTGTGGATTGCTTCATTTGTCAATAGATTCCTTTTTTTTTATATCCGGTGTTTTGCCGTAATCAACTTTTTTTCTAATCCTGTCCATCATGTTCGTACATCTGAGAGCACGGTAGAACACACTCATAAATGTTCTATTTCTTTAGTTTAAAACGTCTTTGATTTAAAAACTAAAATATTCTAAATTTAAATTGTGGTTAATCTAAAATAAATGTCCTAAATCTATTGAATCGCCTTAGAGTATCATTTCCTAACAAGCCAAGAAAAAAAAAAAAAAAAATATCAAGGTAGAATTCTTCAAAAATAATAGTTTGATTTTTAAAATTTTGACAATTATTCAATTGATAATCTTCCTTCATTAATGTGGAAATAACATTTTTTTGGAATGAGATCATTAAAGTTAACTTAAATATGGACAAATTTGAAGAAAAAATGGAAGAAAAAGAGTTAATTGTTAAATCTACTTCCTTTTTCACAAGATTAGGAAATAATATGGACATTAATAAAGGTGATTTTTTAGTACTAGGTACATGATATGATATATTCTTAAACTGTTGCAAAGAAGACAAATTAACATAGTATATAACATGCCACTATTTGCTTCAAAGTCTCATCCTTTGAAGAAATCATCAAATTAAACTTGATCTTATTTTCTATTTCACACCAATCAATGCATTTTGTTGAAGATCACAACAACAATGGATGAATCTCTTCTTCTTTCAATCATCATCATCATTCAAGTGACAATAACAACACAACACACCTCAAGGAAGATGCCTATTTCCTAATCTTCTAACTTCTATTGATTGGAAGATACAAACACCAACTACTGCGATCAGGACCATTCAGCCCCCCCGATCGTCGCGGACAGTTCTCTCGCGGTACATTGATCGTGCACGCCGAGATGTCCATCGCCTCTAGTCCATTCTACAACAAACACGAGTCTGTCTTTCTCACATCCGCAGCCGCTACGGAAGGCAACTCCATTCTTAGACGTAACAGATGGAGCACAATTCTACTCTTAGGCTCCTCAAAGACATACAGCTTCCCCCTCCTGTGCCGCTCCTTTGTGCGGCCCCCTGGACAATCGGTTATTCATTAACTTCGACAGATCGAGCTCCGCCCTCCTCTTCTTTACGGAGAGAAGGACTTCTTCAATCGCAACAGCTTGGATCTCATAAGTATCACTTCTAAGCTTATCCCACTTCTTCATCTGGCTCTGTTCGGGTTTGTTAGTGTAATCTGATCGTTGTGTCACGGTGTTTCACTTTGACCCACGACACGTTCGAGGCGGAAAGACTGTGAAGCTGGTTGACGCCCTGTACTTTACGGTGTAACTTTGTCTTAACCATTGTTATGGTTGATATATACCCAACTCGCCGTACACCAAGATATTCACCTGGTTGTTCATCCTAGTCGGGTTTGGGTTCATCGACATTCTGCTCAATCGGGCTGGTCACCTACGTTGCCGAATAGGAGGATGTTCTGTTAGACGAGACCAAGATTGACTAAAATGATAGAGAGACTACGTGATCAACGAAAAAGGGAGGTGAGGATCAGACTAAGGTCTGTTTGGCATTGGGTGGTGTCAGTTTGGGCCTCGCTATTGGGACACTCACCGGGCCCTATCTGAAGGAGTTTAGCTGGTTGACAGTTTTTACCTGTCTGTAACGTCGGTTACGACTTGCTACAGGTGATTCATGCCATCCCTCCAGGACTGCCGAGGAAGATGTTTCGCGATTAGTTGGCTACTGCGAGTTACATGGGCAGTTGCTAAGCGGTTTCTGTATCTTACTGGTACAGGCTGAGAGGAGGAATCGAAAGGACAAGCGATAAGAAGTTCTTACAAGAAACTAACCACTGGCAAGAAAAAAATTGAATTGCAGCTGATAGGACCATGATGAAGTTCAGGTATATTACACTTCAGTAATTTTCTTCATTAACACAAAACATACAAAATCAAGGAAGCTTCAAAAGATTCCGCTAACTAGTACTGTCACAAATTCCGACAAGGAACACGCAATTAGAACTCTGAACTCGTAATGTCAGGCTCGAGTAAAGTCAGCTAACTACTGTATTACTGTCAAAATTCGCGGACAAAAGACACGGCAAATCAGAACTCTGAACTCGTAATGTCTAGGTTCAGGGTAATTTGTATGACAAAAACCCTTCTTCTCGCGAGATTCAACTAGGAATCGCCCCCATCACGGCCTAAGAAAAACGTGAAATGGGCATTAGGCTGTTGATGCTACACCAATTCCCATCAATTGGAAAGTTTTATAATCTTTATTGAATGTACTGAATTTAAGATTTAAAAAAGTGGTCCATAATGACAGATAGGATGATGTGTAACATATGAATTGGACCAAGTGAGGGAAGAGGTTTCAATCAAAAGATATGCCACTACTATGTTCTTAGAAGGTTAGCGTAGACAACTTTTAAAGAGTACCATTGTTTCTCCATTTATAATTGCTTCTTGGGCTTTTTCCTCCGTTTTAATAAGTTTTTTGTCTTTAATTATTGTGTTAATTTTAAAAAGTTTACGCTTACCTTCTTTCAATGCACCTTAAATAAAGAGGTGAATGATAAATAGTGTTAGGAGCTCTAGACGACGAATAGACTAAAAATATAAAGATACATTTGCTACCTCTACATTGTATATGTCAACAAAAACATGAACTCGTTCAAAAAAAAAACAAAACATGAAGAAAGGAACCCCAGGACATTAAGCAAACCGTATTTGAGATCTTTAGGATTACCTGTGACGGATTTGTGTTTTGCAGTAAATCCGAAGTGTGTTATTATTAGGCTCAAGAGATGGGAACGATAACAGACTGCGACGTGAGGAAATCTCGACAATTTGACGCTTGGAGTACCACTTACAACAAGAAAATCACCGTCACTGTCTCAGGAAGGTTACCCTGAACGATGCTCCAAACAAGCACATGCTTGAGGCAACAGTCACGGCGAAACATGATATGCAGATGTTTCCATTCAGATGTACATAGACATAGTGGAGTGCATAACTTGTATCTGGGTTAAGTTTGATCGTGAGATTGTTGACGAGACTCGTGTCCTGATCAAGGTACTTCACAATTTTGCATTTTTGAAAAATTTACATCTTGTATATAGACAGTCTTAATGTTGTATAATAGAATCTGTTTCCTGTTTTATCATTCACAACAGGTACCCTATTCTTAGGCACACAGTTTGAATGATAGACTTTACGAGCAACATTAGTTGTGACATGTTCTGCCTAAGATTACCAGAAGAACCCCAGATTTAATATTGTGACACATGATTCCTTAAAAAATGGGAAGCAGTAAGAGAGAACAGCGTGATTCAAATAATAGGGGCCAAAATCGAGGCATTTTTACAACTCGGCTTTCAGACATCACTTTCACAGGAAAGATGCTGATCCAACTGAATGCAGAACATTCTGTATAGTGTTGTTTATGTTACAACACAACAATTACATTTACACGAAAACAGGCAAGACTCTGGCTATAACTAAAACATTTGCTGTTTTCGTGACATGAATAAAGGAGGAACCTGATAATAAAGAAAACAATTTGGTATTTGACCACATTCTGACTCTTTTAATGGATGGCATTCTATTATTTGGAAGTGTTATTCTACACATTGTGAAGAGTTATAATGAGCAGATCAAGGAAAAATTTCCAATCTTACACCCTCAGTAAGAAAAACAGGTGGCAAGCAAAAGATACAATGAATGAATAAGATGGAAATTGTACAACTTCTGTAGCATTCAATTTTATGCAAATCAGAATTTTCATTTTGATCTCGACTACATCCCTGTCTTAGCGTGGAAGATATGCAGTAAGAGTTTGCACAGGGCTTAGAGATACCAACAAGCCGAAGAATATCTTCACTCCTCTGCCTTCCTCCATTAAGCAAAAAATTTATCTAGAAAAGAAAGATCTCTCTCCACCGTTAAGGTACATTTGATAATTTAGAGTAGGACAACAATTGAATTAGAGAACAATGTAATTGCAAGCATTCAGAAATGAGACTCGGATATGCTTTAAAAAGAAAATGATTTTAAAAGTATTCTTCTGCCACATTCACACAATAGCATAATCTGATAAAAAGTCATCTAGCCTCATAGGCACCATTAAATATTACCCATCAGCAGTGTATACTAACTACGAAGGATCCTTTCTATTTGAATTACATGAAACACCTTCATTAATGGATGCAACACATCATACTTCACAATCACCAATTACCATGAACAATCTTCACATTAAGCGTTCTCACATTGTGACTTAACATACGCAGTACATTATGTTGAGACTAGATAACCAACATTGTACGATAAGTAATAAATGATAACAATGAGATCAACTGAGGACTTAGATAACCAACTTGTACGATAAGGTATTTAAAATGCATAACCAATTGAACTCACACTGAGATAATAACCAACATTGTGCGATAAGTATATAAAGATAACCACATACTCATCTAAGACTAGATAACCCAACATTGTACGATAAGTATATAAAACTGTAACCAATTAACTCCAAACTGAGACTAGGATAACCAACATTTGTATGATATTGCTATGAAATTCAACATGAAATCTATAGAACGAAGGCTTGTAGCCAAGCACAAATTAGTAAACAATGATGTTGAAGCAGTTAATGCCTAACAAGTGGATTTAGATGTAATGTTATATTGGTAATCTGATAGTATATGGAAAAGATTGTTATAATTAAATAACGATCATGAACGAGAGCTCCTTTCATATTAAAATCTCCAACACATTTTTGTGTAATTTTAGAGAGTACAAGTTGGCCCACTTTTGTTTTCCAACCTCCTTGCTCCAATCAAACATTAAGCCTAAGAGCAAATAACCACAAGTCTTTGACTTGTGTATAAATCAGCAAACGGTGGTTCTCAAGAGGACTAAGAATTTTTTTTTTTATTATGTTTGCTGTGTCTTACCAAGCTTTCCATGAATCTTGAATTCACGATCCAAACTACAAACTTGAGAAACACGGAAGAATGTCATCAATCTTGTTAAAGATGTTAGCTTAATGAGAATTGAGGAAACATTATTTTTCATGCCTTAAGATCGTAGGTTGAAGTGATAATTTTAATAGTCTTAAAATCTTAACAAGGAATTGTGAAGCATAAACAAAATATAATTCTAGTGAACATGTCTAGTCAAAATAGGGTTTGAAAGCTCTAACATAAACAATCAGCTGCAACCATAGGTACTCCTAAACCTAATAGCGCCTTCTCTGATTAACAGGCAGTGACACAGTTTAACAACTAACGAAGTTGCCCAACCCTCCATCAGTTAATATCTGAAAAGTTTGCATGTGTTTTGGCCAATATAAAGTGCGACTGTTAGTGTTTAACCTATGATTTCAAGTGTCAAGAATTGAAAATAGAAGTACCAAAAGTCCTAACCCAAGGAGTTACTTCATCTATGTTCTACATTATTGATATCTAACATTCTTACCGATTTTGAAGAAAACTATTTAAATTATAAGTAGGAATAGACAAAGTACATGAGAGAGAAAAGTTTTTTTGCAAAAAAAAGATAGAGAAAATTTTTCATATTCATAGGAATTAAAAAAAGAAAGAAAAATAGCACTGCCAGGATAAATATAACTATCTTTCAAAATGAATTAATGTAGTTATGTTCTTTTAATTAAATACGGTAACAAAAATGAAAATTAATTAATAATAGTTAAGTTGTAACACTTAATTAAATAGAATGAAAGAAGAAAAACATGTACACACTGACGCCAACTTTCATGCTTTTCATATGTGAAGGCACAAAAACAACCATGCTAGAAGCCAAGACAATACAGTCTCTATTATTATAATTCAACATTCAATTTCATAATGGTATTAACCAACTAAAACAACTACCCACTCCATAGCAAATATGCTGTCTAAGGATAAGTATCCTAGGAGATGTTAGGCGTTGCATCAGTCTACGAGCATGGCATATTATATTTTCAATAAGTTACTGTGTAAGTGTGTATTTACAATACTGTCTTGATATGTTTAAGGAAATACAACAGATAACACTAATAACTAACTGTTTATGTAGACGCTTATGAATTTGGGTGCTAATGTGAAAGATTATTGTTTCGTTGACGCATAAAAGAAACACTTTATTGAAGAGCTGCTGATTTTTTATCAGCACCAACATAATCATTTAACAACAAAAAAACGTGTGCAACCACAACTTAATGTTAAACCCCAACACCATATAAGCCCCACGGAGGCACCGGTGCGAAAGAGGATGTGAGTGGATAGGGAGATGTTGAACGAGTAGAGGGAGACGAAAGGACTTGTGAGAGATCAGCAGCTACCAAAGATATTGAGCAAAATGGATTTACAAAGAATGAGGCCCTCGATTTGTAAAGGATGGAGGAGAAAATCTATGTGGATGACTTCCCAAGATAATTCACCTTTTGTTCATGTCAGTAAACCCCACTTATGGTCTGTATGGACTAAGGCTAAATTATTAATTGAAAAGTCCAAGTGAGATTAGCTATCAACCCAGAGATGGCACTACTCACATACTCACAATGACACTGCTGCAGAACCTGAATAATAGTATTCCATACAGAGAATAATCCTGGAAAAACTGCCGCCAACAGCATCTGATAAGAGGATCAAGTATTTCAAGTTTCCAACTTAGGGCAGATTCTTCCAACTGATCGCAAGTGGTTTAAAGCACTACAATCAATTCATGTGCATATTTTAAACAATTGAACCTCATATATCGTAAGCTTTTTTCTGAACAAGAGCAAGAACTATTTTCCACCATCAAACAGTGTCCATAATACCGATCCATGCAAAACAGCATGGTAGTAAGACACAACACTATGCCCAAATTTAAATACTTTTCCTTGACCTTAGCCACACAGAGTCCAAAATAGTTTTCTTTCGTAAAATTCCTATTGTTGTGTAGAACCATTATAACAACTTAAATTATGCCAATGTCACCAGCTCAAAAATTGTAAATTTCCATTGCTGAAAAGCAACATTTTAGTTGACGATTGCATCAAATCACATTTCTCATTCATGTATAGTTTACTAAGCAACATTTCTCAAATCAATCATATAAATGAACCAATGCAAGCAGAATTTCATCCTAAGTTCAAACAGTTAACTTTAATCATAAACATTAATCACTAACACAAACTAAAAACAATAATTTACCAAKKTACTCATTCATAACAGACATAAAASTAAACTAGTGAAACAAACAGAAAAATGGGTATGAAGACTGACCTCATTCCATGATCACTTTAGCACCAACAGCATTCATCTTCTCAATGATCTTCTGAGCATCCTCCTTCGAAACCCCGCTCTTCAACACAATRGGAGCCTTCTCCACGAGCTCCTTCGCCTCCTTCAACCCGAACTCGGTAAAACTCCTCACCTCCTTAATGATCTTAATCTTCGCCCCGGCATCGAACCCCGCCTCGAGCTTCAAATCAAACACCGTCTTCTCCTTCTTCTCCTCCTCCGCCGGCGCCGCCGCCGCAGCACCACCACCAGCGCCGCCCATTCCACGGAGGCTGAACCCCATGCCCGGCATCATCAGCGACACAATCGGCAAGTCTTTCACCTCCAATTTCTTCCCTAGCAGTGTCGTTAAGTCGGCTACTTCTAGCAATGTTAGGTTCGAGATTTCGTCGGCGATTGCTGCAATTTTGGCGGGAGGTGGTTGCGATTTGGGGGATGATTGCTGAGATGGTGTGTTGTAATTTCGAGCGGAGATTGCATTTTGTGATTGGAAGAACCCTAGAAATTGGGGTTTAGGGTTTTGTGATGTGGTTCTGAAGTTGTGAGATATGAATCGCAAAAACTTCATTTCTTCGACACAATGGTGAAGTAGTTTGGGAAAATCAGACAAAATATAAAGTCCCAGTGAAGACTTGGCTGATTTGGCTCGCCCACGGTGTTAAGTTGTTAACGAGRCATCTCAAGCTTTTTCGAGTTTTAAAAGTCAATTTCGAAATACATTAATGCTATATTTGAGTTCGAAAACTATAATAATGTAATAACTTCTATYAATTTTTTATTAAACTTATCAATAAATCAATAATATATTAKGCAGTACTAATTTTATAATTATTAAACTAAATAAAAAGATAAAATAATATTTCAAGTCTATTCGCAAGTTTTCGAACCGAGCACAGATGAGGCTCGGCTCATTAACACCCCTATGCTCGCCAATCCCCTATGTTGGCTATGTAGKSATGTCGCCCATGTAGCATGGATAGTACTATAATAGTCGTGCACTCGTCTTGGACATCAATATGATAACAATACTTTATGGAGGGTGGATATTTTACATTTTTACCTCCGAATTTTTAATTAAGGAGGTATATTGAAAAGTGAATTAATCTTTTACGAGAGTTTCCGTGAATATTATAGTCTTATGGTGGGATTTTTTGAATTCCATTTGTTGACGTTGTTACAAAGTGTCTTTCGAAAATATGTTTGAATTACTCTTGATAAGAATTAGTATTTAGGCAAAAAAAACGAAAAAGGAAAAAAACTTACAGAGGCTTGCCAAACAAAGGCTAAGAGAAAAAAAAGAGTAAAGGTATGATTGGCATAAAATCTACTATTGGACTCAAGAAAGCGTAGGCTTCTGGTAATTTGGCGAAGAAAAAATTACTCGAATTAAGGCAGATCAAACTAAAGTTATTAAGCAGAATTAGTAATTAGGTTAAATTGTGGTCTCATATTATTCATAAATTAAATATTAAGAAATAATATTCCGATAATATAATATTTAACTAACTACTAAGGGATCGTTCGTTATCGTTTTTTATTTTAAGTATTCATTTTTTTGAAAATAAGAAACCAGAAAAAGTGATTTAAACTTTTTTGTTGTCAATTTTCAAACTTGTTATGTTTTCAATAAATTTAAATAATTTTTAATCTTTTATATGCTATATGTCACATGACTTTTAAAAACAATAAACCACAACAATACCGAACGCGCGCCGTAAGTTGTATATGATTTAACAAATCAGATAAATATAATTCACTATATCCTATCTTATTAATATATAAATAAATAAATCACACAGTATTTTCTACTCCATACCGCTTATAARTGATTTAAGGTTAGATTGGAATTGTAGAATTTGACAACCATCATGATTGATGAGAAGGAATTACCAGATGAACTATTGGTTGAAATTCTATCAAGAATGTCWGTCAAATCCCTAATGAAATTCACTTGTGTTTGCAAGTCTTGGCTATCTCTTATCAAGTCTCCTGAATTCGCTGTCAAACAGTACGTTCATCGTACCAAGTCTTCGACGCAGCAAAATCCCGGTGATTGCCATTTCTTCATGACCTGCTCGACGTCGTGTGCCCTTGTCCCTGTGGGCGAGACTTCCTGCCTTTAATACGAAGC
>SNQN01000405.1:57200-92200 GCA_008642245.1 Bassia scoparia
GGATCTTACTTGCATGATACCTGTGTTTGTTTTACTTTCATTGTACAAGTTTAATATGTTTATTATGAATTTGTTATTGAACTTGTGTTTTGAGCATGATTTTTCCTTTGACGAGCTAATAATAAAGATGAATATTGATTATTATATTTGGTTGTTTATTCTGGAAATGCAATTCTGTACGCATTGGTTCATTTACCTGCTATAGGGCAGGGTTACTCAGCAATGGGAGTCCCGAGTCCAGTCTTGCTGTATAAACACAACTTGTGTTTAGTTTGATTGATTGATTGTTTGGTTGGTTGGTTGATTGATTGCAAAATTGAATCTTCCAAGAAAAAGATCAAGTGATTTTGGGTTGCTAGGTCATTCCAATTTGTAGCTAAAAGTTACTAYTTATAACATAGTCATATTTGATTAGTGCAATGCACATTAATTAGATGACTTCTTAGCCAGACCCTTTCCTATTCAGATTTCAGTTTCATGTCATTATAATGGATGTCCATTTGATTATTTCAGTTTTCCAAGCTTGGATATTTTCAAGAGACACCATCTTTATTCAAAAAACTCCAACTCGACACAATTGTGAATCATGGTGGTTGAATTAGCAACAAGGGAGTAAAGCTGGATAGAACAAGGGGCATGATTATAGAAACAGTGAAATGAGACAATCTTGTAATCATTGGTGCTGGCATCGAAGCCAAACCCCTGATACTTGCTTAGACCAGTTTTACTTATGGAAATTTCAAAGACTTGTCTGGTAGAAGATATTTTAAAGCAGAAGATGCCATTGCAAGGGCCATAGAAGTGCCATGAATATCCATCTGCTGCACCAAAGTCATGCTCCTCGGGGAAAGGGTTAACCGGTCTGCACTCAAAACGGGTTCAAATTTCAAGGCAGCCTCACCCACAGGGGCACACTTTATCGGCCAATAGGGCATGAAGAAATGGCAATCATGGCCATTCTGGCACGACAATGATTTGGTACGAGTAGCATACTGTTTGGCAGCGAATTCATTGGATCTAATGAGAGAGAGCCAAGACTTACAGACACAACTGAATTTGATCAGGAAGAAAAAGAAACTTACAGTGAAGAAATCGCAGGGAATCGAATAGCAGCAGTTTTGATTGTCCAAATATGTTGACTTATTTGACTGTTTAGTAAGAACTAAGAACTGACTTTTTGTTACTTATGAGTATACCTGGAAAATTGATCGGTCAGGTCGGTATCGGTTGATCAATGTTCGGTTTCGGGCATTTACAGGTCGGTCATTTTTCGGTGACAGGTCGAATTTCTTTGTTCATGACCCAATATTTTCGGTAACAGGTCGGTCGGTCAACTTTTTTTAGCGCCTTTTTTTTTTCTTTCAATGTTTCACCAAAATTAGATCAATTATTAAGGTTTACACGTATGAACAGTAACTAGCAGGAACATTATGAAACAGAGGAAGTAGTATTTCACTAGGTTAATCTTGTATGTTGCACGATTTACATGATAGTTTTAATAAGAAGTAGGTTAGCGCCGTGCGTTAGTCCCTCCGTGTTCCACAATTTATATTAACAAAATAGTTTGTTATTTTTAATAAAGGTGATAATTTTTACATCTCTTTAATTATTAAAGAAGCATTTACTATTTCATTTTAACTTTGGATTATTAAAAAGTGAAATAAATATGATGTCATTTTGAGTTTTGGAGCAAAATATTTCATGAGCATTTGATGCTTGACCATTGACCACATAAGAACGACCTATTTTCATGAGCAAAATATTTTAGTAGGTATATATAAATTGTACTCCATACATATGAATCAGATAGTGTAACTACTCAAGTAAATATATTTAACTACTTCGTATTATTATTCAAAAGAATTACGAGTAAATTATTAGAAAATCTATCTATTGCTTTATAAAATTATACTTGTACTGTGAATGCTGTTGCTACTCTTATTGACTTTACACATGATTGCCTACCTTTTAGATACTTTGGGATTAACATCTTTTCGAAGAAGCTTTCAGTTGCTGATTGTATGGTCTTGACTGAGAAAGTGGTTGCCCGAATCCGTACTTGGGGGAGTAAAGCTTTGTCTTATGCAGCTAGGGTGCACTTAGTTAACTCTGTTTTGCTAACTTTGCACTCGTATTGGACCACTATCTTTCTAATTCCTGAGAAAGCCTTTGCGGATAGGGATGAGCAAAAACAGTGGGTACCCGGTCCGATACCTGGAACCGGAATCGGAACCGGCGGTTCCGGAACCGGAACCGGTTGGATTGGTACCGATTCCGGTTCCAAAAATGAGGAACCGGTGGTGATCGATTCCGGTTCCGGGTACAAAAATTTTGGAACCGGTACCCAGTGGGTACCCGGTGGTACCGGTTCCGGTATCGGATATCCGACACCACCAGTTTTATAACCAGTACCAAGTAACTGGTTATGACTTTTTAGTTTATTAAAATACATTTGTTAAGGTAAAAAAACCCAAATTATATAAACTATAGAAACTTCAAATGCTATTGTATAAAGCAATGTGTTTTTGTGGCTAAATACACATATACAAGTATGAAATTAGCTAGGATAATCTTTACCTTTTACTTATTTTTATTTTTTAATCTAACTGGGTAACCGTTCCGGAAACCGGTTACCAGCAGTCCGGTTCCAAAAATTTTTGAACCGGGTCCAACCGCGTTCCAATATCAGGAACCCGATCGGTTAGGTTCCGGTTCCACCCAAAAATGACCGGGTACCCGATCTGTCTCAACCCTACTTGCGATATACTTTGTTCTGAGGAATTTTTTTGGAAATGTGTAATCCTTATGATCGATGGTTGCCTGGTTGCTTGGACCTCATTTGTAGGCCTAAAAGACAAGGTGCTGGAGGTGTTAAGGATTATACCTGTGGAATATATGCATTGCTTACGTAAATATGTTTGAGATATTGCTGTCAGAAAGAAGTCTTTGTGGATTAATCATCTTTATCTGTAAGGTGCGAATGTTTGGATTATGTGTTCCTGCTACTGCCTATTAGAGTTGGAAGGAGTATATGTCGGATTAACTATAGGTGAAATTTGGTTTTTCCAGGAATGTCGGCTTTCTGTTCTAAGCATGGCTACTTCGCCTTTTTCGGTGTATATGTGTGAAAGGGATGCTCCTAATGTCTGGTGGGCAAATGGATTTGGTTCTAGGGTGGGTATTCCTAAACTCCTTCATTGCTTGGCTTGCATTCATGTCGACTTAAGTCTAAAGATCGGCTTTTCAGAAGGGTATTCAGTTGATGATGTTTTGTGTCCCATTTGTCACCAAGCCTCTGAGCCTTGCAACATCTTTCTATAATGTGTATTTGTAGTCAGAAATGTATCCGAGTTTGGCAGCACAGATTGCAGATTTCAGAGCTTGGATAGTGTGCTTAGTAGTGGCAGTGGTTGGATAGCGTGTCACAGGTTGCCTGCGGAAAAAGAAAGTTTTGTTTGCTTGTTTGAACGCCCTCATTTATTATTTCTGGAGCAAGAAAAATAATGCGTTGTGGAATGCATGTCTTTGCCCCTACAGTGATGGGAATGCTTTGGTGATGATGTAAAACTTAGGCTAATGTGATTAACCTAGGAACCTTAATAGTCTTATTGCGATTATGTTGAGCAATTGTAATTTGCCTTGTGTTGTGTAGCAGTCTTGTTGGCTTGCTTCCTTTGTTTGCTTTTCTGTTTTGTCCAAATTGTATGCGGTGTATTGATTTTGAGCTTTATGATAATCTTTCTACCTTTTCTCAAAAAAAAAAAAAAAAAATTATACTTGTACATCAGAAGTATAAGTATCATTTATATCGTATCATTGCATCAAGATCAATATATAACATGAATATTACTGTACATAATTCCAAATTAATTATAAAAGAAAGAGAATATCACACTACAAAACCTATTACAGGCCATCACCCTCCTAACCTCTATAGCTCTATACATTGTATATCTGGGCCACCGCGTTCTTTCCCTTCCTGCAAGAATCATGGAAATCTGGAGGCTCCGCGGAATGCTTGCTAACAGCAGCCCATGTTTAGAACTCAGAAAGGAACAACCACCGTGACAATACAGCAATGTGGTATATATTCATTGGTCCAGCGACCTCTTTTTACCGATTCCACAACTTTACTCCTTTCAAATTCGCTTGAGAAGACAGAAACCAGCAACTAACTTGAGAAGAACAAACCATCTCACCACCAACGACCCCACTTAATCTCTCGAAGCAGGAAACAGGAAAAGAACAGAAAACCACACTTACATTAGCTCATAGGAAACTGTAACAGAGTACCACACTTGTATTGTTGGCAGACTAAGAAATATTCTACCAACTTTTCCTTCAGCAAAAAAATCTCTTTAAAAAAAGCCATCAACATGGAAAGATACAATGGCGATATTAGATGGACATAAGAGTTAATTAGATATACTTTGCCAAAATTATCATGTTTACTTCCAAGTAAATCCGAAAAGAATCAGAACTCAATTGTAACTAAGAGGGGCATTTCCTTTCTCCTGAGGAAACAAGAAAAGAAGCAACCTTCGTCACCAGAGCTAAAGATACAACTATGGAAATCTAGACTCCGATCCTGGCCTGTSAATTCATAACACGCAACCACTATACTGTTTGGATATCAGCCAAATAATAAACAAGTGAYAAATGCTTATTGTGATGTTCCCGATATAATAAGATTTTTTCATTACTGACTAAAARAGAGGTGTATAAACTATGCAACGTTATATYTTCACAATATAAGAAGAGTTTTTCAGTTRACCATCTGAAAAAAGGTGTATAGTAAGCGCAATGGATCAAGATATGATTACAAGCTAAAAAGCACAATTAGCACCGAAGTTTTTGATATTTGTGACCTGAAATTTCAATATACAATGGAACCAGCAGGCAATTCATGGTTTTCTTATACATAGAAGCAGTGGCGGAGCCAGCGTTCAGAAAATGGGGGGACAAAATTAAAACGTCCTAAACTCGGATAAACTTGTAGGAAAACATGACTTGGACTTGATCGAATTAGGTGAATAAATCATTCGACATCTCCTAATTAAATTGATAAACATAAATCAATTGTACAATTTATTAATTCATATTATCAAATCGCCTCTTCTATTCTCCTAAATTCAACATTTCTAGCTTCTAATTAACTTCAAGTATTCAACAAAATTTCTTCAATTATGGGCAATGGAGCCCTTGTACCCCCTTCTCCCTCRGCCACTGCATAGAAGTTCTGTAACACCAATGTATCTTAAATACTAAGATGACTACTAAACTCCGTTGTGCCATTAGCAAATTCTATAAGACACAAGTTGGAGAATTATCACACTCAAAAATACATTGTTACTTACCGCTTGTAATGGTAAATTTTCATCCAGTTGATAATTATCTATTTCGTCCCAGTGAATTCTTGAACACACTTGCGTACACTGCAAAGACAGCAACATGACAGGTTTTGATTTAAAGCCTCACAAGAAGGAAGCCATCAGATAAATACATCAAGTATAAGCACCTACCTTGCTCTAGCATCACAAATGTTTTCAAGAATTTCCAATAGGTGTAACCTTGAGTCATTGGGTTTCTCCTCATTTTCTAGAGCCGCGGTTGAGAGCTCTAAGATTGTCTTCAAATTATTTTCAATTTTATCAAATTGTGAATCAAGATCCTCCAAAAAATCATTAAAAGATAATGGATCGCTGAAGCTGCTGTATTTGGCTGCTTCAAGTCCTCTGTTAATGCTTTCGTGGATTGCTTCTTCTGTCTTACTATGAGGCAGAGTATTTTCGTGACTGTCAGTATCAGGTCCAATTTTTGGTTCTGTAACATCAGACTGGTTGAAAGTGATAGTGTCGCCATGATCTAAAGTCTCATAGTTATTCTGTGTCGGAGAAACAATCCTTACAGGACCTTCAGCATCATCTCCCTNTTTTATCAAATTGTGAATCAAGATCCTCCAAAAAATCATTAAAAGATAATGGATCGCTGAAGCTGCTGTATTTGGCTGCTTCAAGTCCTCTGTTAATGCTTTCGMGGATTGCTTCTTCTGTCTTACTATGAGGCAGAATATTTTCGTGACTGTCAGTATCAGGTCCAATTTTTGGTTCTGTAACATCAGACTGGTTGAAAGTGATAGTGTCGCCATGATCTAAAGTCTCATAGTTATTCTGTGTTGGAGAAACAATCCTTACAGGACCTTCAGCATCATCTCCCTCAACTTCAAGATCTGATGCYACATGTCTGACTAATTGTGCTTCTTTGACTGATATTGCCTAGAACCCAAAAAATCTTTCAATCATATGAAAACATGATGGATAACAATTATTACTACTATGCGCTAGAGAGCCATAAATAGTCAAGTCATYAAGTATAACATAAAAAGTATACGGTGRAGAATGTAAGCAACTGATATAATGACATGTCAAAACTGCAGGTAAGAGAATTTAACTTTTTCAAAAAGCGAAAGCACCAGTACGAGTAAATCCGATTAAAACTTTACGAAACCAAGCAACAACACACTAAGTAGAATAACTAGACCACATGAGATACATAACGTTAAGATACAAAATATTTAATCTAGATATCTATGCTATCGTACCTCATTTAGTTTCGCTGCAAGCTCGTCCAGCAATTCTACACGACCTTTTGATTTCTCTAAAGCTAACTTAATCTTCTTTTTTTGGAGAAGAAGATCTCTAGCATAATCTTCTTTTCCCTTGCGAACACTGACAGCTGCTTGGCGACATAAATTTTCTGCTGCTTCTGACAACCTTAGAAGCCTGAATCTTGCATTATTTGCTACATAAGGCCCAATATATCTTTGTCACTTTTATATCATGCATAATTAATCATTAACTATTATGCCATCATAGAGAAAGTATTTTATGCAGCTATAATCATTAACTACAATGCAGCTATGCTAAAGCTTACTACTATTGTATACTTCGTAATACAGATAGTAAGCATGTATCTCTACATTATCTTCWCACACCTGAAGAGGCTTGATTAACATGAAAATGCTTGTCATTTTTTTTTTCTCAACTAAAAACAAAGACAATACGTATGTTTYTCAAAAACAATCACGGTCAATGAGACATTAGCAGAGCAACAACTCCAGCGAATTTGCAAGTGTGAAGCTCCATCCCGTGAAAAGCAGGCAACTCCTYAGGCACTGTTTGCTTTTTTGAACTTCTTGGCAGGCTGGCAGCTAATTAAGCCTGACTCAGCATCAAAAGAACGGGCCTTACTCCATCTTCCTCACTCGATTTCAATCCATCATCAATATAATTTTACTTTTTTCGATGAACAACTAATATCAATCCTAAATTTTAGAATATCTCAAGGTCTCCTAAGATAAAGTTCCCTCGCCCATTCAGGCCTACAGTGTCAAAAAGCTAAGCAAGAACCAGAATAATAAATTGTTGATCTAGTTTCTATCATGGCTATCTACAGTCATGAAAATGATCTTCTTGATCTTTCTTGATTGATTACATCCTATTGCACAGTTGCATCAATCGTAACGCGTTTGCTAAACGAAAGTTACACCACTTGACAAATTGACAATCCCATTTATATACAAAACCTGAGTTCTTGTGTCAATTGAAGCTTAATCCATCAAATCCTACTCAATAAATTCTTATAATTCAACATCCAGCAAATCCTTAGGTATTAGGTTAAACCAACTACAAAAGCATTTACCTCAAACCACTAATAAAATCATCACCATATCACAATATAGTTGTTGTTTCATAAAATTCTCAGATTACCCAAAAATTAGAAAAAACCTAAGTTAGGTTGTATCACTGAGAATACACAACTCCCAAAATCACATAAAATCTACTTTAAACAAGTAACATAACACAAGTACACAATATTGTAATTTTAATAGTATGCTTCAATCACAATCCATTACAACTATTATAATAATACAAAAAAAGCCTGTGAAAAATGAGAAGATGCAAAGCTCATAAAAAGACTGAAGATGTGAGAGTAACGTAAGCTTGAGATACCTTTTCTACGAGTGACGTCAGCTTCAGAGTGAAGTTGGTCGAGTTGAGAACGAAGGAGGTCAGTGTTAGTTTGGTGTTGATGGGTGAAGCAGAGCACTTCATCGTTATCATCATCGTCTTACTCGCAACCAACATAAACAACTACGACTAACAAACATTGAAATTTTTAATGCAATATTGCTTCGGATTAAAAATAACTACTTATGTCCCATTTTTATTTTAGGAATTTGAAATTTGTCTCACTTTGATTTTTTTCCCTTTTAACACATGTGGATCACAAAAATTATCATATAATCCCCACTTACTTTCTATTTTTGTCCACAACCTCTTTCTCTCTATCTCTCATCTATGGGTCCCACATCTTTATTAAATTACTCATCTACTCACCTAATCACTTACACCAAAATTTGCCTTAAAAACCACAAAACCCAAAGTAGACAACTAAAAAAAACCGGAGATAGTACATAATACCCGAGCATATGCACGATTTTTAGATAACTTATAAATTCTCCAAATTAAATTAAAATTTGATTTTTTTATTGTAATCAATAACTATATACTAAAGCAAAAAACCAGAAGTGCCACATGCGCTCCTGGTTAAAAATTTTCCCTCCAAAACTTATTCCTTATTATTTATTTTTTGTAAAATTATTATATAATATTAATTAATCTATTAGCTAATAAATAATAAATAATATCTTACTAATTCCAAAAGATTCTTCTTATCAAAACGAAATCTATTTATTTTAAGCAAAATTTAACAAAGACATATCTTTTATAATACATAATATTATTACTCCGTACTATACAATACAATATATTGCAATAAATTTTATAAAACACATATGATAATCGTAAATCAATTTATACAGAAAGATTGAATCTAAATTCTAAAACACGTGATTATACTCATTCTTATATATTGAATTATTGATGGAATTTAGAAATTTTCATGCTAATGAATATTACCGAATTCCTTTATAACATGAATTTAGTCAAATACGGGAGTACAAAACTACCCCTATACATATTATAATTATTTGAACCTTTTTTCTTTTTTATTTCTTTTTTTTTTGTAAAATACTTATATAAGATATGAATTAAATCCAAGTATCTAATAAATAATAAAT
The DNA here is from genome assembly GCA_008642245.1 of Bassia scoparia. NCBI lineage: Eukaryota > Viridiplantae > Streptophyta > Magnoliopsida > Caryophyllales > Amaranthaceae > Bassia > Bassia scoparia. The sequence continues at coordinate 66,343 of SNQN01000405.1, forward strand.
AATGCCTTTACTTAATTCTAGAAGTTTCTACTTATCAATATATAATTTATAATTATTTACAAAATTACAATATATATCAATCAATCTATATACGGAGTAACACATTAAACGAAATCTTTTATTTTAAGAAAATTAAAGTCATATGTTTATTATATATAATATAATATTATTCCTACTATACAATACAATATTATCATAATAAATTTTATAAAACACATTGTTAAATTACAGGATCCCATGCATGCATGCATGGGTCTGGACTATATTATCATGCACGTCCTGTACCTAGGTCCGTGCAAACATAATATTAGACCCGTGTATAACAAATTATAATATATTTGTATAACATAATATATAAAACAAAATCGTTTTAGATTCTATCTTGACAAATATAAATTACAAATTTATTTACTTTTTTATAGTTTAATAATTAAATTTAACTACCGTGCATCGCACGGGCCCTAAACTAGTTATTTTAAAATAGGTTTTATTTATGAGAGCCACTCTCACCAATGGGCAAAAAACCCACTCCTCACCACTCTCTCTCTACTTTCTCTCTTCCCACCCAATTTTTTCATATACAACTTTCTTTCAGACCAATGGTAAAAAAAAAACTTCCTCACCACTCTCTCTCCTACTATTCCCTCTACCCCACCATAATACACATCACTTTTTTCCCAACACTACTTTTATATTTATAGTTTGTAATTAATTTTAAATAAACTAAAACTATAATTAAAATTATTAAATATGATTAAGTATAATTATCTATTATATTAAAATTAATCAATTTATGTAATTACGTATACGTTTAAGTAAAAATCAACACTTTACGGTATTAATTTAATTAATAACTTAATTATGTGTTAAAAAAATGAAATAACACGATTAAAAATATTTGATTGAAATTCTCTACTCTTACTATATTGGGTCACAAATGCGAAATTAATTAAAACATAATTAAGCAAAATACATAATTGAAACATAAACAAACATAATTAGAACATAAATACGAAAATCAATTAAATCATAATTAAAAGTACATTAGCAAGACAAATAACTAGTAGCAATCACAAAGACAAAATGAAAACAATAAATTAAACAACAATAGAATAAATTCTGACATAAATAATTAAAACAACAACTAATTAAACAACAATAAATTAAAATCATACTAAAAATTAATAGAATAAATTATGACATTAAATTAAAAAACCAGATTAGTATAAATAACTTACTGAAATTTTAGGCTTTTTGTATGGGAATTTGTGAATTATACTAGAATTTTAATATTTTGTGATTTTTTGAAGTGTGTCAAAATACCCAAAATGGATGTCTATTACAGAGAAAAAAAATATGACCGTTGGTGATTTTTTTTAAAATTTTTTTTTATGAGAAATAGCCTTTAAACAATATTACTGGTGCAAAATACAACAAAATCTGATTGGTTGGAGCAGCTGACTGGGACGCGTGTCGCGCCCTCATTGGGCCGACTGACGCGCCTAGTCAGTGTGCAGCTAGTTTTTTTTTTTTTTGCTTTTCACATGCCAAAACGACATGTTTTGGTTCCACTTCCAAACACACGACGTTTTGGGTTCCCACTTCCCAAAACACGACGTTTTGGGTGGTGTTCATAATATTTGCAGCCCCAACGAATGGGGCCTCACCACGTTACTGTAGCAAATAGTAGTTGCCCATCTCGCTAGCAAGTTCGGACTTGCTTCAAGGTGGGGATTGTTTGCCCAATTGATGTGGCATGCTTTTTAACATTTTTAACCAAAAAATATTTTACTTGGGCAAATTTTGCCCATTGGTAATAATGGTCTGACAATTTTTTTTTTTTTTTTATAGTTATAGTATGAATTAATAAATACACATTTTTCGAATTATGTCAAAATATAGCAAAATATATGTCTACTTATAAAGAAAAAAAATTATGACTGTTGGTGAATTTATTTMTTAAACGGTCAAAAATTTGATTACAAACTAAATAGTCGTTGCATTTTATCAGCCTTTTCCAATTGGCTAAAGGCCTACAGCTGTCCACATGTCAGTGCACTATTGGRCGAAGTGATCGGCGCATTAGCGCTATTTGCAATTTTTTGGCTTTGTCAACTCTCAAAATGATGCGTTTTAAGGAGACTGTCAGTTCAATCTTTCCTAAAATGCGTTGTTTTGGGGGTTGTAGAAGCAAAAAAAATTTGGACAACCCTGCTTATGGGGCCCACGTGTTTACTGTACAACATTGCATTCCCCAATCTTTGTACGCATTTTAGGATCCTCAATTTGCTGTGGTACTATTTTAATCTAAATATGCCCAAGTTTTTGCAATTGGGCAAAAAAAACAACCACTGCAGTGGATGCTCTAATCACTGTAATTCGCTACTCGAAGTAGAGATTTATACCATGAAATCGCTATTCGGAGTAGCGATTTATATCAAGAAATCGCTATTTGGAGTAGTGATTTATACCATGAAATCGCTATTTGGAGTAGCGATTTATACCATGAAATCGCTATTTGGAGTAGCGATTTATACCATGAAATCGCTATTCCAAATAGTGAGTCGCTATTTCAAATAGGGATTTACAACATGAAATTGCTGTTTGGAGTAGCGTTTTCGGTAGATCGCTATTTCAAGTAGCGATTTACGCAAAATTGCTATTCCAAATAGCGATTTTCTCTATTTTTAAAAAATAAAAATAAGGTACCGATTCTACGTGGACGGTACCTATGTAATTATTTTCTCTATCGAAACATGACCGTAATTGTCATTTTTTATAACAATATAGAGGTCAAAAATTCACAAACATCTCTTGTTTCCTCTAAATGGTGAAATTGTAAAAACACTTAAATGTTACTCGTACTACCCAATTACTAGCTAAACTCGAGAAATTATTTCTAAAAAATAACTGATACATCTTATTTAAAACTTCTTAAAATAGAAAAATGATTTTATTACCTGTTTTTTTAACAATATTTCCTAAGCTGTATATATCAACTAAATGCATCGTTTCACTCTTAACAATTAACATAAATCGATGCACTTGAAACACCAACTGCGTGCAAATAAAACAAGTTTTAAAATGGACAAGTTGTATGCTTGACCAATTGTTTGTTTCATGCGAGTTAGCATATAGTAAGTATGATAGTAACATGATTACGACCAAAATGCAAATTTTCGCTAAATGAGAATCATGATTGGATAAATCGATTTACATTTCGCAACTATCATTTTATCATTCCTCCAATACAAGGTATTGTATCATCTACATGTATTAATAACACTAAATAAATAAAACTAAATTGGTTATGTTTCCAAACCGTATACTACTTTATCTCTTACATAAGCTGAATCTATAAATAAAAAAGAGGAAAAAAAAAGAGGAAAAATAATAGACTACAAGAATTGTAAAAGGTCAATCAACCTCCTATACTTCTATGCCTTGCAATTGAGGGCCAGCACGATCTTTGCGTCCAGCCAGAATCATGGAAATCTGGAGACCTCTGCTGAATGCTTGGTTGAACAGCAGACGTGTTTGGAACTCAGAGACGAATGGGAACCATGACAATACAGCTATGGGTGTAAAAATTATAAGTCCCATCACATATTCGTAGGCTCTAGCAAGCTCTTTTATCGATTCCCAGAACTTTAACCCTTTCAACAAGCCCCTGCATGGCGATCCAATCTTCAATGGGAAAAGCACAAGAACAGAACCACAAGCCGTTGATTAGATCATTGGAAACAGAKTAAATTTGGACATTAAAAAATGTCGATGAAGCACACAGGAACTAACAAGGAATACATGCYTTTACTTACTTGAAGCATAGCCCACCCAGTGGGCAAGAAAGCTAAGATTGAAGCACACAGATCTTTTATGGTGAGGTTGCATACCACAAACAGCACAGTCATAACCGATACAAAGCCAAGGAATAGGAGTCCTTTGAGAATTCTAAACATTAGCTGAAAATCAGTGCCAAACCTCCTCCTTCCCATCGAAACCATCTGATGCCAGCAAAAGGCCATTGCAAATATGAACATAGGTAAAATTTAAAATAATTAGGTTCTTCAATACAACACAAAGTGTACCTATTACTGGTAAAGTTTGTTGCCTTTATGTTTAGCTTTCGCTTCTGTACATTATGAATTTCTTTTCTAAAACTCTCCTAATTTAAGATTTTCGATGGTAATGGTGGGGCTTCTTAGACCCCAGTCAAGTTCATCCTTTTTGAAGGCCACACACATGAGGGAGCCGGGCAATTCTCCCCTCATTGAGAGGTTATTGCCTGCAAAGCTTGGCCTGTAATTCACTTTATTGATCACATAAAGCCTACCTAGACTATGCGACAATAAATTTTTTAAAAAGGATAATACATGGAGCCATAGAGGAAAATCTTTAAATCGCTCACGCCCCGTTTGGTTGTTGGTAGTAAATGGTGGTAATGAGAATGAATTTGTGTGTAAATTTGTAAAGAAATATCATGTTTTTTTCCCATGGTAATGGAATTTCATCCCAAAAAGTTCAATTTTCTTCTTAAATTTCCATTCCCACCCAATACCACTCCCCCAAGTGGTAATGAGTGGTGATGAAATTCCTAAGAAATTGTGTCTCTATGGAGAGAAAAACATAAGTTTGAGGTAAGTTTGTTTCCCATGGAGATAAAGTTGGGAGCAACTTCATTCCCCATAGTGATTTTAAGAGTTTTTCCCTATTTAAATTACACTAAAAAGCCATTCCCATTCCCACCATTTAGTCCCAATAACCAAACGGGGCGTTCAATGTCATGAAAATATTAAAGGCTCAAATTCTACCACCTTTTTATGATTTATTGTCCTAGCTTTGAGTTATAATTTCTTGCTTAACATACAAAAGTCCTAGCTCCTAGGCATAACAAAAAGGGAAAAAGGTGATGATTCACATAAGTTACCTTTAAGACAAGAAGAACAGTAGCCATGACTACCCAAGAAAGTGCATAGACCTATCAATAGAAATCKCAGAATATCATCATAATGTTGTGTTGCACAGAACAMATGACAGGAAAAAGTGAAAAAGTAAGATACCAAGAAACTCCGGCTGCCTCGAGCAATATCAAGATGGTACACAATCCCYTATTGGTAAAGGAAGAAGCGACAAGCAAGGACAATTTCCAAAAACCGCCCCCTCACAGTCGTATACTTCAGGTGTTCTTGTTCTCCATCCCACCATGATTCCCAGCTTTTATCTGGTTGTATACCAATTCCACCACGATTCCCCATCCATCTTTTCCAGTCTGTCCAGTCATCTACAGTCTTTTGCCAGTCGAATCCAGATGGATTGAATATGAAAGGAGCAAATAACCATGAAGCAACAAGAAACCACATAGACCACGTAACAAATATGTAGAGACTTGAGCTACGATATGTGTCCCCATAGGCTTCATAAACAATTAAAAGAATGAAAAGTTCTAGAGCTTTCACAAAATGACTTCGTGAGTACCGCCTGTAGTTGTCAGCAAATTTTGCATGGAAAACCACAAAGCCACGCCCTGTTGCTCGATATTTAGAACCACCATGTAAGATAGTTCTTCCAAAGTAATGTGCCTTTGTCCCTAACTGGAAAGTAAAGAATACAGAAGCCAGCTGAAGCTGCATAATTATGAAATCACCCACTGCTGTACGAAAGCCTCTTTCCAAGCCAATTTCCATGATCATYGGTAGCACTAGAAGTACACCAATTTGGAACATACTTTGGGGTGCTAGAGCTTCTTCGAGGGCCTTGGTTTGATTTCTTGTTGCACTCTCTATAATGGAATTCTCAAGCCCACTTAATACCATGTATAACCGTCCATATAGAAATATGTATACAGTGAGGACAGTGATCTGCAAAGAGGAAAAAGATGAGTTCCAACACAAAGACAAAGAAGATTGACATATATAGAAATATGTATACAGCGAGGACAGTGATCTGCAAAGTGGAAAAAGATGAGTTCCAACACAAAGACAAAGAAGCTTGACATTATGTCAACATGAAGATTACAAGATTCACAATAGGGAAGATGGGTAAAATGTAAATTAAGGAAAAGAGAAGGTTTACATGTTACTTCTAATAAATGCCTGCTATCTGGATGAAATTCACATTGTGTCCAGAAACAAGCAAATGATCCCAGATATAAACACTCAGTACCTGTCTCTTCATATAACATAGTTCTCAAGAGTTTAAGATATGATACAATTGCTCAACAACAAAAGTAATGATTTAAAAGAAACATTTGCAAAGCTTTACAATTTCAAGCTTGAGGAAACTGGTTTCCTTGSATACTTGTTCGAGTTCATTGAAAGGGAGGAGTGTAAGGATTTCAGAGGGGAAAAACCTTYCCACTCCCAGTGCATATATTAAATGTCGAGTATCTTGAATGATTAAAGTCATTCTAGTTCAAGATCATGCATGGTTCAACTAATTGAGGACTTCTTGGATATCTAAAGCCAAATAGTTTGGGATAGGCAAGTAATACAGTCTAGAGGGGTATGGGAATTCTTCTCATCCCTACTTTTATAGCACGACTGATTCCCTCATTAGGCCTTTGGTTCATAATAATTAGGTTTAAGGTATGGGTTTAAAATGAACAAAACCCACACCTAGTAGTTACGTGGCAATTTTACGAGGTATGGGATTTAGAAACCCTATGAGGTAAACCAGTTTGGCCGTATGCTAGGAARTGGCATAGCTTACAGCACTAAAAATGACAGAAAATAGATGAATTTAGGTGTTTGTATTAATATGAAGTGATTACAAGAAAATGATAATTCCACTTTCGAGAGCTGGATTCTCTCCCTGATATGAGCTTTTGAGAGGCTCACTCTCTCCCAACTGCAAAACACTCAAAAACAATCAACGTGATTATTTTCTCCTAATTAGCTTTATTTATAGAGTTTATCCATAACTAATCCCTATTAGCTTCGACTAGCTTCTACTAACAAACTAATTATTAACTCCCTAAACTATCCCTCACTAATATTGATTCCATGCACCGTATCATGCAGTCTGCCTTGCACTTCGTCAAATCGAAATAACTAATTTCTGTCTCCTGTCGCCATTGAACAATAGATACCAGAAAAGGCTGCTGTTATAGTTCCTAAATTGTCATTATTGTAAAAGACACAGTTTCACATATAGTTTAAACCATGATACAGTTGTGAGATAGTGAATTGACTTCTTACTTATGTTTCTTGACTTTCTACATTTTGAAGCCTAATTTCTCTCTCCAATGATTATGGAATGGTTGTTTAGTGGAGATTGATTATAAAAACTGCTGGCCCTTTCTTCTTTGCTTTTCCTAACGTCAAACAATTTTTCTAGGTATATGATCTGCATGTTAATTTGTTATAGAAGTCAATTTTATAGCGTTGATCATAATTTAAGATAACAAAGAAAAGCATAAACATTGAAGTTAATTTCTAATACTTAAACCCAATGACATGTACAAAGGTTACATTCATTGTCGAACCAAACCAAACAATGGTATCAACTATCAAGAATCAAGTGCCAACTCAATACTACTTAGGTTTCGATTCCTGAATGCATAAGAAGCAACATTACACTTCAGAATTAAATAAAAAAGAAGCAACATTTGGATTTKACACCTTTTTCTCTGAAAAAATCAAGCTGGTTAATTCACACCTTTTGTCCCACTTTCTTCTTTTAAATTTTTAATCTTTCTAGAAGAGAAGGGGTAAATGTAAAGTAAAACTCCATCTGTTTATAATTTAGTTGCACAAATCCTTTTTGGGAGTCCAAGTTAGTAAATTTTATGGCAAATCTATAATGTATAAAATAGTCAAATAGAATTTTATTAGATACGTCTACATGAATAGTTTATTAATATCAATTTTTATAAGTTTCAAAAATACACAAATTGAGTTATTAATGGTCAAAGCRGAGTCTTGAAGACTGTGCAAAATGGTATGGTGCAAGTAAAAGAGAAAAAAGAGAGAGTACTTAGTTCTAGCCTTCGCTTTGAGCATCCCCCACTTGCATTTAAAGACCATATCTTTTATTTTATTTTATTATTATGATAATTATTTAATTGACTTCCAGTATTCATCACATTTAATACTGTTTAGGTGTTTAGTGCATTTTAAGAGGCATGTCTATTCAATAATGACAGAAAATTAAACAGAGTATTTTTAAAGAAGCATTTCAATGACTGTCAGACATCCATACCATGCTACTAAAGTAGAAGCCCACAGTGGTGTAGTAAAATGAAAGCATCCTGTAAAAGTCAAATCGTCGGCCAAGTCGATAAACATCTCGGCTGAGTGTTTGCTCACCATTCCCATTGGCAACTTTAGCCTCAAACAGGGATATTTGATTCATTCCAACATCACGCCCTTTCCCTACCTGAATATACTCGTGATGAGTGATGAAACCTCCACGTGCAGTAGAATTAATGCCTACACAGATTGAGAAAAATCAGGAAAGACAGAAAGACAACAAATATAGGAGCTCTGTTCATTACATAGATTAGAAGTTTGGAACATACCTGAGAAAATATCCTCACTCAGATTAATGATTTTTGAAGCTTTGCTAATTCCTCCCCTAGTTACGTGGAACAATCTGTCGAATATATCAGGATGGCCGTAATGAAAACGTACCCTGTTCCATGGTTCAAAAAAATAAAATAAAAAATATTAGATAGTGATGCTGCCATTTCTTAGTTAAGCTGCAAATGATTGACGAGGAATAAACCAGGACTTCATGGGTAAGCACAGAGGTCTGGGAATGGCTGAAGACCTAATAAGGTCGTGGAACGGTACCATAATACAGAAGAATAGAGAGGTTTAATCACATATAYAAACCAAAAAGCTGCAGTCGTTAAGTGATAAAGCATTTCCCATATTGGACACATTTTTTAAATTTCATCTGGCAAGCTTCTGACTAGTCCAGTTCAACGAGAAGCTTAATTTATCTACTTTGATATGTTCCAGTAATTACAATACTTTTCATATTTTGTTTATATGATTAATTAAAACATCCTGAGAACCCCTTGTTTTCATATGTTCAATCAGATATTTATCAGTTACAAATAAGCAAGATGCAGTTCATAGCCTCGCATTAAACTTCAAATCAAAAACAGCCACTGATTTAAGAATGAGACAAGACCTTTTAGTTAGGTTCCTATGACCTTTTTTCCCTCCAGGAATATAGTCAAAAGCTTTAACACTATACCAGGCAAGTTTGTTGCCACAGTAAAAAAATATGTCTAACCCTACCAAACAAGCATTAGGTCTTCCCATGGTTATCAAACGAAAAAAAGAATTATATATGACGTTTATCTTCAAGATGGCCCTTGAAGGGAAGAGAAAAATCCCGAGAAAGAATTATATATGACGTTTATCTTCAATATCCTTTTGAAAATCTATCCTTTTTTTTTATAGCATCTTTGTTGCATAGGAAAAAATCATGATATTTATATGACATATATGCTGTATGTTTGAAATATTAATAGCTATGTTACTTGGACTCTTTATTTCACTTCAAGTACCCGTAACAGATATTTGACACTAACATGAAAGGGACACTTAGACCCACTTCATTTTGGGCCGATATTATGGAAAATCATCACAAATAGATGAGGCCGACAGTTGGACAAGTGATAGTCCTGTCAATTGTAATACTTAAAAATCTTCAGTTTAACAAGTTGGAGAACCAATATGCTAGCAGAGTACTCAAACAGTATACCTGATGATTTTTGGACCATGGCCAGAAAGCATAATGTGATCAATGAATAAAAGAAAGTTAAATAATAGCGATGATAATTATAATTATAACGATGATGATGATGATGATGATGGTGATAACATTAACAATTCAAAGATGGCACAAGAAGTCAAGGGACAAGCAAAAACTGTGCTACCTCAAAGGGTTGGCCAAGACTCTTTGACCAATGGTTACAAAGCTTGTTTCCTGGTTGGACATGAACCATGCTAGAGATGAAACACTGAAATTGAAAGCAAGCATATTACAAACAACATTACAATTTGAAATTCTATAGAAAATCAAGCAAATATAGAAAGGGCTAAAGGCTGTAGGAGCAAACCTTCCTGTGAAAATATGTTCCCTCAAACCCAATATTGTAGGTCTTCTATGCTTACGCCGTGACTTTTGAAACTCTTCCAAAACATTTCTCATTTTAAATGCTTCTTCAAAGTAATTATCCTGTGATGCAGACAGCGCCAAATGAGATACTGTGCAAAACCCATATAGACTATGTAGCCAGCAATGTTATAAGTATAACACATCAACTGTATCCAGCAGAATCTAAGTAGATTCTCTATGATCTATTCCTTCAGGAAATCAAGAGGAAAATTAATTTTACCAAAACAGCGAAATAATTAAATATAAAAAAGGCATAGCCACATCATTACTAAATGATAAGTCATATGAGTAATAGTAATACCATACTCCACATATAGTTTCCCAAAAAGCACCTTTCCCATTCATTTATTTGTGCATATGGATAGACATCTCTGTTATATAATTATATCCAATAGGTCAACAAAGAATATATATATATATATATATATATATATAAAAGAAAAAAAAAAGCAGAAAGCAAATCTATCCTATTTGATCCACCCCTCTAGGACTCTTGCGGGTCCAAGCTGATCACACTAAGCAATCCACTAGTGTCATGGAAAAGCAGGCAAATTGGTTACCACCTGTTCTCTAAAAGTAACTGTCAGTCAAAACTGACCACATCCTCTTGTATCCAATTTTCCCAATTAAGTGCCCAATCACAACATAAAAAGCCGTGAAGATTATTTCTTTAGTTTCACTCTCTCAATTTTCATTTATTTCCTATTTCTTTTGAATAATTTGGACTCTACGGGGCCCCACTCAGCCACCGTCTCAGCGCATAAAAGCAATCCAGTATTCCAGCTTCATCATAGGTCAGAAGAGGGAAACTCATGGACAAACGGAATGATGAATAATGACTCATAAAAAATAGAAATATGTAGAAAATATTACCTGATTCATGTCTATTGTCTGCAGTGCCTCTCCCCGCGTGAAAATAATGGCATGATTTTGGTTCTCAGGCTTGCCTTCACCAATTTCAGTTGGAGGACCAGGAAGCTTGATACGATATATTTCCTAATAATGTATGAAATATGGTCTTTAAGAAAATAGGTCACCAGCTAAATGTYAAGCTGCAATCTTAACTGATAGAAGTTGCAAAAGAAAGAGCTGACAGCAACCAAACAGCTAGCTCAGCCTAATTCTAAGATACAGATCCCTCTGTAAAAAACGGCGAATTCTTTTTTCCATATATACATGAGCACTCAGAACAGGATCTTAAGTCAGCATTAGAAATAGTATAGCAGACAACATGGTTAAAAAAGGCTCATGGACACAAAGTTAGAGCTGCAGGTAAGGCCTGTGGCACAGAGGTGCTACTTATAAGTGGATCACTGAACATGAAAGCTAAAACAAGGTTAAACCAACTCTTTATAACTCCTCCCACTTTCATGTTCCATAAACAAATGATTCCCTTGTCACTTACTATTTGTACCTAGRCTATAGAAACACACACCCATAATACACAGACATATGTCCCCATGTCTTTCATTCTCTCATCGTATTCAACTTCGTAAGGGGTTTGGACACCTGTCCTGTTCAAGTTTTCCCAGATGTCTCTGATCGTCCTTCACTCCATTGATGTTGGCAGCCTTTGGGTTCCCCATCTTTAATTCCACCCCTCCATATTACTATAATTACAAATTTATAATAGTAGCAATTCCATCTTTTCCACCCCTTGAATTACACCTTCCCAATTTAAACTCCCAAATGTTGCAATGGGTTCTCACAAACTGGCACTCTCTCTTTTTTCTTTGATTTTGTTACTCTGGTTTGTTGACCTTCATACCATCTTTTGGTTTTTTATTAACTAGGTATCAATTGTCCAACTTGCGTAAAATTAAGTAGGAGCTTAGTTGCATATTAGATATTTTTCGCACTAAAATTTTGTGGGATTGAGGCGATGGAATTGAATATTCTTTTTTATTATTCTTATTTTATTTTGTGTTAGTTTTTCTTTGATTTTCCAAGTTCTTCATTCTAATTTCCCAAGTTTTTTGAAACTTYGATTTCCAGGCTAGAATAAGRAGTTGAGAACTTTTCTTCAACTTTGTCAGTTATCCAATTATGGAAGAATATCAATTGATCTTAGGATTGGTGAATAATTTCACTTCGGTTTGATTTCAATTTTTCATCTGTAATGACAATTAATCCTAAGTAATCCTAAAGCAATTAATTCTAATGCTCTCACAATTTAGGAAACATTGCCTAAAATAAGTTAATTTTTTCGCCATCTTCCCAAATTAAGTCAAACTTTAGATTATTCTTGATTGAGTCAAGCCTGTACTGGTTTTTTCTTGTATTGAGCTCGATGACCAAAAAAAACTTGGATGAGGGCGGTTGAAAACGATATGCAACAGTTGACACTTGATTAAAAAAAGTGGCTTCAAACAAAGAAGAATGGAGGGAGAAGGTTTATGTTGACGATTTTTGCAATTCTCAACATTGATTTATGTRTAATTGACCCATTTCAGGATTAAGGCTTTGTTGTTTTTGATGTTGTATTGAGCCACATGACCTATAACCTAAACAAGAATTTTTATTTTTTTTTATTATTTTCTTTAAAAAATGAAATCTACTTATTTGATTATCTATGTAGATACTCCTACCTTCCCTTCATCACTCCAACGTCCATGACACATTCATTTTACTACCCATCCCATCTTCATTCACCACCACCACCTCTTCATTATTTAGAATCAAACATTAAATTAGCCATCAACATCATTTAATCAGCCGTCATCATTAATCAACAAAATCATCATTATTAGTATAAAGTATAAACTGAAGTAATAGAGGTGGGGGCATCAATCTCTCTCTCTCTCTCTCTCTCTCTCTCTCTCTCTCTGTCTCTGTCTCTGTCTCTGTCTCTGTCTCTCTAGCTTCTACAATTGTCCATGTTAGAGCAGGACTAAAATAACTTAGAAAGATTGATAAACAAAAAAGAGACATATCAAGAGCATCATATACCTCATCCAACTTGTCACCACCTTTGACAAGAACAGAGTAATAAACCTTCTCAGTTTTCCCTTGCACTTTCTCCTCTCTCTCATCTATGTAAGCAACACGCAAAGATGGGTACCTACAAATTTAGTATGTTATTAATACATCCAATGCAGTTTGATCCCTACTGATAACAAAAAAATCACTTATAAATAAACTTACGTAAGCATGAGATTCAAAATGTTATTAGCACAGCTTCGATCCCGTAAAAGACTAGATTTTTTCTGATTGCCATAGACTTGACAAGAGACCACATAGGTGAACTTCAAATCAGTGAGAGCTTGAGAATATTCAGAAATTTTCTTATGTGTTTCAGTTTTCTCAGTGGTTCTGTAGCCAGTAAAGATAGCTGCTCCATAAAAACAGAAAATATTTGTAAAAAAATACAGTCATGATTTGAATGAAATGCAGTGCAAATAATTCCATGAATAAAAGGAAACACAGTTAAAAAGATAATATACTTTTATCTTCTGCGTACTCCAAAAAGCATTGCAGATCCAAAGCCTTGCGATAATACATCATTCCTCTAACTAAAACACAAAATATCATAGTTTAAGTAACATATACAAAAGTAGCAAGAGGAGGGAAAAAGAAAAGATCAGAAAGTCATCTTCACCTGTTCTTGAAAGTGTTTGCCCTCTATAAGATACCCAGTGACGAATCAACTCCTTCTTATCTTTGTTTCCGTATCCTAGCTTTGGATCATTGATTCTTTCATCAAAGTTATACCATTCATCTGGAGTGACACCAACATAGGAGATAGCATCATAAGCCAAAACTTATTGGAGAAACAATGAATGGAAGACAGCATATTACATACAAAAACAGCAATTGTAACAATCAAACCTTCCAATGTCACACAGTCTCATAACTTAAGATTCAAGGCTTAACTTCCAGTCAAGATTGTTAGAGAGGCCAGTTGAAAAAGATGCATCAATGAGACATAAAATTATGACTAACCTGGATAAATCTTCTGCAAATAAAATAAAGTTGAAATTCCATCTTCATTTTCCTCATGAAGCTCCTCCCATGAATAGAGAACATCTTCTTTGTAATAAGGGGTCAAGACACTATCATATGTGCCAGAAAATACTAATAAATATCTGATTTCTAGAAATTATAAAAATTAATTAAAAAAAACTGTGATTGTTAGCTGTTATCAATACAATAATATATCCAAAACAAAGAAATTGACAGTTAAATATATCTAAACCCAACATAACATTATTTTGTGAAGCTTATTTACCCTTTAGATCCAGCTAATGCTAAAAATCAAGCCAGAGGAGTTTCATTTCTCCCAAAAGAAGATCAAAACGTTACAATCTTCGATTATTATGTTATGTCCCATTTCATGTCACCCATTTGGTTATCCTTTAGGGACCTTTAATTGAATAARGTGTTGTGTGACTTAATAACCCTTTTCTGACATTGGTTTGCTATCAGTGGATTCCTCGCTCACTAATACTTTTTTTATCTGATGCAGTTTCAAAATTCAATAAAAATCTTTGAATTCATAAAAGGATCTCTTAGTTTAAGAAAAAATTATGTCTCAATTATGTACCCTATTTTCATCAAATATTTGGCTAAGAATAACCTTAGTTTTTGTTAAATGTTGATATATGAGTTAAAAGATAACGAAAATTGTAGCCTTAGTCTCTAAAGTTCAACCTTATCAACCGTAATCTCTCTTCCTCTTGACTATATGTCTATATCATTCATGAAAAAAGGTTTCTTATAATGTGGTTGACTACAATCATGGAGAGAAAGAAGAGAGACAAAGAGGAAATAGAAAGGAGTAGATAATCCTTTAATCCAAATCTGTTCAACTTTGCAAGGATTTGAATAGTAAGGAATATATATCCCTCTAATTCTGTTAGATTCCTTTTCTTCCCTATCCTAATAAAGGAAAATGAAATGCACAGCTCCCTTTATCTACAKATCCTTATGGCATAAATTCAATATTTTGTTTGGCAGAATTAACAAACAAGTTTGGACTACTTGTTGTGAAAGAAAAATAAAGGGACCACATGGATATCTTAGGAAAGCAGACATTTAGTGACACGTGAAGTATTTCGGATTTGTGCCAATTTATGACCACTCTTGAACTATGTTCATCATTCTTATATTTTTTTCCCCARGAATCTACTGCTGATTTTGAAGTTCCCTATAAATCAGTTTCTCCTTTCAGTGGGAGTATTTCTACCTCTTAATAAGATTTTCATCTCTCTAAATAGTATTGTTTTGTGGTGCAGGATTGAGGAGCAAACACATCAACTGAAGATTTTTAGTTCCAATTTTTTGTAATGTTACAGCAATCTCCAAAAATAATTTATTTGGTATATTGGAAAATGATACGTACACGGCTGCATATAAGGAGCCAAAAATAGAAATAATAAGTTAAATCAAACCGATTGACGTGTGATTATGACATGAATTTCTAAATAATTAACAATTGAAGAACTGTAGTGCATGTTTGATATGCAGCCCTTGGGGCTGTATATTTCATAACCTTTATGTAGTCATAGCAAATAAACATTCATTTAGCGAAATTGTATAGAAGCATTGTAAGACTGGATGGAAAAGTTATACAAATGTTAATAGCGTAGATGAATTGGCACTATGGCTAGAATGACTACTAATCAAAGTATATATCTCCTTAGCTCTATGAAGGTTGAGAAAGAAAACGAAAGGCAATCCACAAGCACAAAATGAAACAGAACTTTATGTTGAAGGACTCACCTAAAAGAAAGCATATTGCGAACAAAGGGAGCTGAAGGCATGGTCATAAATAATGAGTTAGTAAAAAAGGTCATTCGTCGACGTGCTTCCAAATTCATTGGCACATTTATTGCAGATTCCTTCTCACTAAGGAGCACATACAGCCGAACAACCTATAGGGAGTAAATTGGAAAAAGGGTGATGCATCAAATGCACTGAGTGTAAATAGAATGTGCATATTGTTTTGATATATTGGATGCATTGGGTAAAAAACAATAAGATGTGCATACCTTTTCTCTCCACGATTTATTACGTAAGAGATGGATGTTTATCTTCTCAAATCTCTGTTCCCTTTTGCCATCATCATCAATTTGATGGTGTGGTTGAGGCTTCTTCAGGATACTAGTACCAAAGTAAAAGAATACAAGATAGGAAATTTTATTAACTTCATCGAAATTATCCACAAAATACTGAGTGCCAGATGTGATAACAAATAAATACTATATTGCAGGACTGTGTAAAACTCACTCATGTCCTTCGCTCATGAGAATGACATCATTTAAAATGATTTCCATAATATCCTGGAAAACATTTATTAGATGAGAGTTGTAAAGGTCTTCATCCTCATAATCACTGTCGCTTAGCTGCCAAATTTACAATGTTGTGAGACYAGAGCATGTAGCATATATCACCAACATCAACATCAGTATCAATCCAATGCACAGGAAAAACCTCTCCCCAAACCCTAAATTATTCTTTAGCCGCAAGGGCTACCATCATCTCTTTGATGGTAGTAAGCCCCAATTTTCTTTCAARTGCTTTATTTTTGCTTATTTGTTTACGAATAATCCTCCGTTTTATCCCCAATTTTTGGGTTTATTATTATCTCCTTTGGTGAGAGTTTGGAGTTTAGTTTTCTTGTCTTTCCTTGTTGAAGATTAGTCTTTTATGCACGCGATYCGAGCAACTTTATTTAAAACAAATTATTACTATAACTCGTTAGGTCGTGCATGAAATTGTATAAAATAGTAAAATAATGTGATTACAAAAATGAATAAAAATAAGTTATTAAGAAAAAAAATATTTTAGCATTATTAGATCTCTTCATTTTATAAACCACCTTAATTTTGGTTTTGTAATTTTAGTTTACAAAATGTGAAGAAATTCTTTGAAAGTTGTAATGGTTTTTGGTTCAAATCAATAATTATAATTTTTTTTCATATGACTTTATTAGTTTATGGCAAGTTTTTTGTTTGTAATTATGTTACTAAAAAAATATAATTGTTTTTATTTGATTTTATTTGATTGTGCATTGATTTGAGTGTAATTGATTTCATTTAATTTAAAATGGCAATTTTTTTGAGTATGTAAGGTAATAAGTTAAATTTCTATTAGTGTATAGAAGGGCTTGTCGGTAATTTCCAAGGGGGGACACCATTGCTCGCCCCTTGGCTTATACTCCCTCCGTAACGGAATAATGCAACAGTTGTATTAGCACTCATTTCAATGCAAAATAAGCTAATAGTGGATTAGGTAGTGAATTAGTGAAGTGGTCCCAAAAATAAAAGGAGGGAAATAATATGGCAAGAAAAGGACAAAATAATTAGTAAAAATGATCCCAAAAATATGGTAATTTTTCCATTAATAATTTACCAAATGAAGAAAGTTGTACAATTGTTGAAAGTTTTTTGTTACACCCAAATATAGAAAATGTTGCAAGTCTTATGTTACGGAGGGAGTATAATAGAGATAAGATTATCTAGGGTTTCTAAATGTTTTTCGTTGGTCAAATAATGGAGATTTAGGGTTTCATAATCTTGGAAAGAATTCAAGAAATCACAAAGGTATGATCATCCAAACAATTACGCATCAGCAGGCGTTATGCCGAATCAGAGTGAACTCACAGATTGTATTGCTTCGAATGAAGATTTTTTAGTAAGGCTATTTTAAATCGAACCTGCGATGTAACTAGTTCTAAGGTATTTTATATTTTTGTTGAATTATTTGTTTTTTTCTTCTATTGATTGTAATTGCCTTTTGACTGTTTCATATTAATGAAATCCTTTTTCTTCCCGTAAAAAAAATAAAAAAAAATAAATCCAATGCACAAGGATCAAGGATRTGATGTTGATAGTCTTACTTCTATAACCATTATTGCAGAGAGATTATACTGTTTGGCAATCCCACACAGGACTTCTCGTTTGAGATCATTTAATACCATTAGCTTAAACAGTTGTACATGTAGCAGAATTACTAAGAAGAGTTAACATTATAAATTTACCAGTAATTTCAGTAATTTCTCCAGCATGTCATGAAGCGTAGGCAGTCCATTCATGCGAAACTCAGTTAAAAATGTATTCTGACGAATGCTGGTATCTACTTTTGTACATATTTGTTCAATTGTTCTGAAAGAAAACAAAAACGATAAGCAGACAAAAACTTTTGTTAWATCTTATAACATAAACTCTGAAGGAAACTACACTCTATTATGACACAGAATGATAGAGCAAACAACTAGCTTACGCTTTATCATCTGCATTTTCCAAAAGCTCAAAAAGAATTTCTCTGAGGGTCTCGTAACATTCAATTACTGCGGAATACATGTAGTCATCATCCTTGATCTTGTTAAACAACTCCGAATAATCTTTTTTCTTGAAATCTTTTGCCATATCCAATGCAATGGGAATCTATTGGAAAGGGTCATGAAGAAGACAAAAGTTAAAATAGTATAGGGAAATTTCTAGTCAGTCCTAGAGATTTTATGACTAGTGCAAATCCGGTGGCATTTTCATTATAAAATTAAYTTTTTAAAAAGGAAAAATAATAAGTTAATTACAAAAGGGTTAATTTATTACAAAAATAGCACTCGATTTGCACTATTCATAAACTTTAGGATTGAGTAGAAAAGTAGAAATAGATCAATAGTATATATAATATTCTTATAATTTTAATAGTAACAGGGCACACCTTACTAGCAAGCAGAAAGGGAGGCCACTGAACAACTGAAACTTTGCTTGAAGTGTATGGTACAAGAAGTAAATCTCTTTCCCTGTGTTGAAACAACAGTTGAGTACAACATGAGAAGATATTGCTTTACAAAGAAACCAAAATGAAATCGGCCCAATGCATCAACATGTAAAGTGACATTAGCAAGCCCAGGGCAAAGTGAATCAACCTGTGATTGATCAAATCCTCTAGCCTCAAAGAATGCACGAATTCATTCCATACTTGAGAGAACTTTGCAATGTTTTTTCGAGCCTCCAAAGGATTCTGATTTGCAGTGCATACTTTAGCATGAAAAGACTTAAAATTGCAGCACACATCAAATATCAAAAGTGGATGCTCTGGCACAAGTACACAACTAAGTTGCTTAATAAAATCATTAGAAAAAGGTCTTACAACTGGTCCCCGCTTAGTTTCCCCTGCTAATCGAGGCACAAGACGTTTCCTGAAAGCCAAAGGCACGGACTCAAATCTAGAGCGCAACATCCCCAGTGTTCGTATCTGTCACAAGAGGTGAATATGAAAACCAAAAACCATAAGCTCGTGAAGACTGAAGTAGAAGATGGAAGGCGAAGCTTCATCTTTTCTTTTATAGTTTCATAGTGTTACAAGAATGAGCAGAGCTATTGACTCAAAACACAGGTAAAAACTTCAGGAGGCAAGTAGTTGTCCCACCAAGAGAAGGGGAAACCAGAATGCAACTAAGGAGAAGTCAAAGGAACTTGATCTAGAAACCAACTGGAGAAAATACAGGTTTCAAAGCAAAAGCTTATGCTTCAAATCATCTCTATCATAAGATAAGGCATGAAAAACAACAGAAAGAAAAGCGTTTCTTCTTTATTACTTTACAAGATGGTCATGGAATGCACAAACCTCACCCAAGTGGCTGAAAGCTCCGAGGATGCCACCAACAATGGTAGAAAAAATGGCATACCATATTTGTGCATCCATGAAATAGACCTAAACATAAATTAAAAGAGTGTCATATTATGAAATCAAAGAAACCACCAAAATATAACAGTATAGAACATGTTCTTTCCGAACCACTTACAAGAACAGCAGGAGCCCATATAGCAATTATGACACCAAAATTGTGAGTTGCTACATCAAATATAACCACAATTAGCTTATTAAGAATCTCAAAAGAGGGAAACATAGCTGCCATCACGAAAAAACACACAGCTTACCATTAGGAAAGAACTCATGCCACTCGTAGTTATCAACTTTCATATTCCATATGAGCTTTGTTGGTCCTACTAATGGCAAAACCTATACACCAATCATGAGAACCAGAATTCAAAACTAGCATAGTAACGTGTCAAACAAACTAGATTTATAATTTTATAGGACAAGTATAGAAAGAATTTAATAATTCTATTTTCAGTACCAAAACTTCTAAGACATAATGCTAGCAAGAGAGTTTAGCAAATTAAGCTTTTGATAATGGATTTGGGAGAGGAGAAAGGAAGGGTGGAGACCTGGGAGGTAAAGGGGGGGATTCTCCTATTTAGTCATTGATACATCTTAGAAAGAGCTAGTTCTGATTAGTGTACTGTATCAAATATCAATACATAGATGCATGTGAATATATAGAAAATTGTCTCTTGTGAGAATACTCCTCTCTTGTTTTGCTCTCTAATCCATCCATTTGTATTAGTGTATGAATTTTCCCTCCATCAACATTCTTTATAAATTAAACATGCATTATTGTGTGCTAGAAATTCCACTTTAAATTATGTTAGTTTACTTTTTAATTTGTAAAATTCTTTTTAATTTTTGACATTTTTATTTAATTTATTTGTTTGTCATTATATCATTTTGTTATGATTTATATTTTTCACATAATATTTCATCATTTTAGATTTACAGGTGTTACTTAAACTTAAATTTCGTATAGATGATTAAAAAAAAGTCATTGCAAACATCGTGTGCAAATTATGCTAGTATATATAGAGAGAGGACCCCATGTTAACCCTCTTAATATGAGAACTATGAGAACGCCACATGAGAACTTATTCGTCACACATAAAAGTTTCAAAATTTTAAGCTTATGTTCTGCATTTGATTAAGTATGTTCTACACTTCATTAAGTATGTTTAGAGGGTAAATTGAGGTCACTTAGAGCTTGATTAGAGGTAGATCGGAAACTACGGGAAGGGACTCTTCTTTGGGCCCAACTGAACGAAGAGTATACGAACTTCGCATGACAATATTCCAGTAGTTTTACTGAGATCAACAAAAAACAAACTCTAACAATATAGAATCAGAGGGGCGGGAAAAAAGCTAAAGATAAAGAATAAGAAGACAATTCAGTAAAACCACAATARCATAACGTTGGTGAAACTAAAAGATAAAACCACTATACCACAACATTAGATAGAGAAACAAAAAGAATAAAACCACAGAGCTTGCTAAATGCTGGCAAGTGAAATGCCCAAGATAATACTTTAGCAAATTGCACTACTTCCATAGCATACGACTTCCTCCGTTCCAAATTAGTTGTTGTAATTGAATATGTTATCCCTCACAGATAATACCCAACTATAACAACTAATTTGAAAATGAGGGAGTATATAAAATCATTACTACTATACACTCATATAGTGAAAAAGTTGTTCAGATGGAGCCAATCTTACCTCCACATAGAAGCTGAATGCCAGCTTGCACATTAGTAACAAGATCCAAAACAGTGTATACCTGAAAGATATTTTTATTAATATGTCGTGCCACAAAGAAGATCATTGTAAATAGCAGTACAAAGATATGTTCTATAACACAACTGGATGTTTGAAAGTTAAAATTTCAGTGTCATGGAAAATTTTGATCTACAACAAAACTAAACCTCTTAAAAGATCAAACTCATAATGTTCTTACTTCAGAAGGGAAAATGTGTCTTCATGCATGCCTCTTCCTATATACAATTTCGGCTGCACTAACACATAGACAACGATCAGCAATGCTCAAAAATAACAGAGGCCTGACGGAGGTGATCGGAAAAGAATAATTTCAGAGTTAGTAATGCAAATTATGCTTGCCTGAGCCCACCACATGACGAGGATAATTATACGTGAATTAGATTTTTCCGCAAATTTTCGTATGGGAGGTAAGAAAAATAGCAAAGCAGCCAAAATGTTAGGAGCCATGTATAAGGCAATGGCAAATTTGAAAAACAAAGGACTCCTTAGATCTCCTGCCCAGCTCGTGAGAAAGCTCACAATTCCTGCTGGATTCTGCACAAAGCTGGTGTAACTAACTGGCAACACTATTGCCCACATAGCTGCAACAGCAAACTTCAGAAGGTATCGTAGTATTTGAGAAAATTTCATACTCCCCCAAGCCTTCCAACTGAGAATAATATCAAGTGTTGCTGAACATAAGATGAGAAAAGAAAATCAATAAAAAAAAAAAAAAAAAAAAAAAACTGAAACATGTCATAATCCTATCAGTATCGTCTTATGTGAATTGGAACATTTGACAATCTATCAGATTTGTCAACTTTTATTTTGAAACCACGAAAAAAATTCCAATAAATCAAACAAACCGAAAAATAACCACCCAGCATGACTGTCATTGACTGACAATGACCCATATAAGTATATAGCTAGATAACTATRAGAGCATGTTCATCCGCTCACATATATACACAATATAAGTCTTTCTTAAACCAGACTTGAAGGTCATAACCGTTCTCCAGCAAAAAAAGTGACCAGCCCAATTTAAATTGGGTGGAAAGCAATTAAGAAATGACAAACATTGATGTCAAAACCTAAACAAACTGAAAACCATCATTATAGATTGAAAATAGACTTATAGAGTGAGTTTTCTCATATATGATACCTCCCAAGAAATTGAGGAAAGCAGCAGTTATGAATATGCTCAAAACAATTTCGAATACATCTGGATCAAAAATAGAGGTGATAGAACCAGAAGGGCTCCATGCGATAATCACCATAGTCTGCACACATTCGAAAAAAACAATAAACTTTACTATATGAATCTCTTTATTTCAGGAATTCTACACTGAAGAAAGGTCAATAGTAAATCTTTAAAGCTACCTGGAGAGCAAGTATGAAAAATATCCACATCCGGTCAAAACTTCTATAAAGGTGCCAAAATGTGCGCATTTCGACGAAATTTGTCTTAGGCTTCCTCTTTCCAGGAGCTACTTGATCATGCGCCTGCAAAAACAAATATATTTCATTGCATCAAAATACTGAAAAAATAAATAAGTATCAAGAAGACATGAACAAAATAACTGTAGCATAAAAAAAAGGCTTAACAATTTTTCTCGGGTCCAAATAACAGGTGAAATCTACAGTTATCAAACAAAAAGGAATATAAACTGTCCTTTATTAGTTCAATATGTATAGGACATTGTATTCCCCGTGAGTGTGAAATCACAATGAAAACAATTGGGAACCTATTATAACAAAAGAAAAATCTAATAAAACAGCATGAATATGCTCTCAAATGATCAAACAAATCAATATGGCAAAGCAAAAGCCTTCAATCAAGAAAGGGAGTCAAGAGTTGTTCCTTCAACAAGTCAACAACTAACTTTTTGCTGAAACTAACATTTGGAATTTCACGATGGTGTGCAGGTTAGCCRTGCTTTCTCCATCAACAGTTCTATGTCATTTCAACAGGAGGAAAATTGTCAATGCTCCATGCAGAAAGTAGGTCACAGCAGACAAAACRTTTTTAATAAATTGACACATTAATAAATCTATTTTTTTAGCAACAACGGCTCCATCATGTTTCTTACTTTCTTATTCCTCCAGCTAAACAATATCTGCACTTTCTAACATAAACTTAACACTCTTGTTCACTGACAAATAATTGGAAGAACACAAATAAAGGATGACAACATTGTAACTCCATACAATCACACAACAATAATAAAAAGAATATTAGGAAACAATAGGTACCGTGCTTGAAGGTCGTGTGCTTGGAGAATGCGTTCTTGGAGGTTGCATGCTTGGAGATTGCGTGCTTGGAGGTTGCATGCTTGGAGCTGGTGTCTCATTGTGTACAAAAAAGTCAGCTTTTAAATCCATTGGCCACCCTAACTTGAAACATTTATGAGACCTATGAAAGAACTCCATCAATTAGCACAATCGAATACAGCAAGAAAACCTCAATGTGCCCACTCCCAAGCTTACCAGAAATATTCATTCAGGTCATCATAATTTCTCCAAGCAGAGTGGCTTGCCCTGCCTCCTCTGTTTCTTTTTGCTTCCTTTTGAAACAAATAGTTGTCAAACAAAAGCTTACAAAACAAATACAATATGTCAATGTGTTGCAAACAAGATGATTATACCTTGCGCACAACTTCATATATAGGAGCTATAACACGCTTCAGAAATTCATCACCAGGCCTTGGAGTATGATAAGACTCTCCCGTAATTGGGTGCACATTACAATCCAATATTCCATGGATTTCATTAGCCATCTACAAGCATTGCAGTACAGAACTCAAATGAGTTTATAGTAGGTGAGGTACTATTATGGACTGATTTTGTGGGCAGAAAGTGTGAGAAGATGGTGCTGAAGCGATGTGTATGAAATGTAGAGGAAGTATGGAATTACACTAAAACATATTACAACCTAAACAACTTTCGAGTAGTTGTCACTCCCAAAACTATTCTACAATGCAAATGATTTCTCTCATCAATAATCTTCATGACTAATCATTTATTACTAAGCTATATTTATAGTGATACTACTACCTAGTAAACACCAAACAAAACTCTAGAAACTTCTAATATCTATTTTATTGTCAATTACCTAAATTACCCTTATGCTACTAATAATATTGATGCATTACAGGTACACAATGAACAACACCCATAGAATATAATCGTAGTCATTAGTAACTYAATCTTGATCTTACAATCCAATGACACCAAATTACCAATCAATGCAATAATTTCCAATTCTCCTATTCATAGTTTATGATCTAACAGCTTGATGAATTTCTACAAACTAGAGATACCCCTATCCTATCCTTCAATGCTATATTAAGATGATAAGAATTCTGAGTTACGTCTTGCCAACAAACTTCATGTAACTACATATGCTTTAAACATTTATAATCATTGCAACTATAAAATTGCTCTTTTTTGACAGTCCCGTGATCTGTGATTCATGTTAAGACGTGATTTAGCAACCTTTTACATTAAACAATACTATGTGTATTTTAATACATAGATGAATAAAGTTAAGAAAGAAGTTATCTAATTATTTAAAACTTCCAAAGCAAATAATTTACTATGTTGGAAACATAAAAATTCTATGTTCTTCAGGTTTGCAGTAAGCCTTTATTTATGAATTTAGCTTTTTTAGAATCTCATGGGTGCTTGAAATGTCGCTTTACTTGCAAGGTACAATCAGGTAGCAAAATTTTCTATCATTACACAAAATGAACAAAAAATTGTTCATTTGGACGAAATGAGCATCATTTTGTTACAAAAATGCCAGTGGTTGTACCAAAGAGGTTTTTTTTGTTGGGCGTGGGGGACGGGGGGCGCAAAAGCAATGATATAGTTTGGATGGAAACGTTTTCGCCATGATTGATTGTTTAAAATATATTGGGTCAATCATTCAAAAAATYTTAGTATTGGGGTGCTTGAACAAAGCGACTAGAGCACCTATTTAAAGATGAAAGGGAAAATCTAGAAGACTAACAATGTTGCTCTATGGCTGCCTCTAAGGAGCACAAAAGGAGTGTAGGTGTTACAAAGATGCATATGTTAAAATTTGCAAATTWTTCTGAAAAATAAAAAATTGTAGCAACTAGATATCCTGCAAGGCCTCCTTTTGTGCCACTACATATGAGTTATAAGTTTCGAAAAACAAAAGATTATTCCAGAATTTCAAAAAGAATATCCATTCAAAATAATACATAAAATATTCAGAAATTGTCACTTAGGAGTTAGGATTATTAATGTGTTAGTATTTTTAATATCATCAGTTAGTTTTTTCTTTTTTTTTTTGGTAATTATCATCAGTTAGTTTTGAT
>SNQN01000405.1:97200-138454 GCA_008642245.1 Bassia scoparia
GCATCCAAATCACCTCTGAACTTGTTCCTAACTCTTCTTCGCTTCTTTCTACTTTTTTTACTTTTTTTCTTGTGGGGGTGGGTGGGGGGTACAAAAGATGAAAGCTGACAATAAAGACTTACGGTGACTTTGTGTGTTGACCTTGTCTGATGTTCTTCTCGCAGAAATTTTGGTAGAATAATTGAATTTCTTTTGGGTCACTTCTAGCTAGAATTGGCCGAGCTTCCATCTCCTCCTGTAATGTGGGAAAAAAATATTGTCTGAACAAGAAGATTTTACAATAGGAATAGCTAAATACAGGACACATTTTTCAGGGAAAATATTGTATAATCTTTCATTATTAAGATTACGCAAAAATAATTGACAATAAATCGTCCCATTGCCCCAGAAGATCATAAATTACATGACAGGAAGTCAGGAAGACAGTAACAATGAAGATCAAAGTACCAGCACCATATATGAAACAAAAACAAGAAATGAACTTCCTTTTCTTCTTTTTTTCTAACAAAACCATTCGCCAGATATATTATAACTTAGTGCAAAGATTCATCAAGTGCTAGCAAAGTTTCATATAGTAAGGCATTTGGCACACATTGAAGAAGTTTCACAATAACTTGAGGGCAGTAAGGATCAGTATATTTTCTGACAACTGGCATTAATCTGAATCGGCATATATTTGCTGTTTAATTCGCTTTTTTAATTTGTGGTTCGGCCAGTGTTTAAAAAAGCGCGCCTTAGGCGCGCCTTGGCTCTGAGGCCCAAGGCACAAGGGGGTTAGCGCTTAATTACCTCTAGGCGATGCACTTTCGYTTAGGCGCGTTTAAGGCTCATGAAGCACACAAGGCACTAAAAAGTGCGCCTTGCGCTWGTTTGAAATGTCAATTTGTATGACATGTGCATGTTCTTTATCYGTTTACACTCTTTACAATGGGCTAAGAAGCCTAGCTAAAAGAATAAAATAAGGTAACAAACAAAAGAAAGGAGAAACTAAAAACTTTTGTGTTAAAAACGATAGTGTTTTTGTTGCTTAGGATAAGGATAAAAGATATTATTTGAGTGCTATGAGGTTAGCAACATTTGGAAACTCTCGCCTTTGAGGTTGGATGTTATGGAGCTCCAGGGTCGCACTTTCAAAGTTTGGTTGAGCTTACTGGAATCACACAAGCTGGGCATGACTTGGTGGAGTATTTTTTGGTCTCTAGCTTGGGGGATATGGCTCAAACGTAATAAATGGTGTTTTGAGAAGCAAAAAATCCTTTGGACGATGGTGGTAGAGAAGGATGTGGCTCTGGTTGGGGAGTACGAGAAGGGGAATAGTGTGGCTCGAAAGGAGGTGACTGGGATGAAGCTTAATTCGGTCTGGTCACCACCACTGGCAGGGGTTTTCAAGCTAAATACGGATGCCGCTTTTATAGGTGGTGTTTTAGTGGGTGTTGGAGCTGTTGCAAGGGACCATGAAGGAGATGTTTTGCTGTCTATGTGCTGCAGACAACAACTGCCATGTGAGGTGGATGTGGGAGAAGCTTTGGCGGTTCGTGAAGCTCTGAAGATCGCTTGGGAGGCTGGCTTAAGGAACCTAATTATTGAGACTGATTCTTTGAAGGTTTACCACCATTTGAAGCAGAAACTGGTCGAGCATAGTTATTTTGGTTCCATTATTAATGATATCTTAGTTTTTGCTTTTCAATGTCGCTTTGTTTCTTTCTCTCATGTTAAAAGAGATGGGAATAAAGTGGCACATGAGTTAGCTAGTTTATCCCTTTAATTTTGATGATTTGAGAGTTTGGCTCGAGGATTATCCTCCCCAAATTTCAAGCTWTGTAAACTCGGATGTTTTAGCCACTTTTAATTAATTACTTACCTCTTTCTCGTCAAAAAAAAAAGGATAAAAGATATTAATATGACAAATATGCTWTGTTGGTAGAATATTAAAAGGAAATGGTGATATTTAGATCTTTTGATGATTGAATTTAACAAGTTATGAATGCATGAGTGAAAAAATGTTTCCTAACTAAGGAGTGCGCCTCACTTCGATGAAGCACTCTAAGACCCTTATAGCCTTAGTGCGCCTTTCGGTTTTTTCTACACTGGGTTCGCCTAAAATATGTCAGCCCAAAACTCACCATGATTCGCTTCTTTTGGTTTGTAGTTTGCATGGTGTTTAGAGAACTTTACAAGAGCATGCCATAATCCCCAATTACCTTAAATCTATATAAATATACTAAAAGGAGTGCCTCACAATGTAAACACCATGCAATAACATGCCAAGTGTCCATACGTATGTAGATTTCAACTAAAAATATTAATATTATGTAAACACAAAGTCTTGAACCCACGACCTTTGACATGAAAGGTTAAATTTTAACCACTAATCCAAGACAATTTCATTAGTTATTATTTCAAAAACATTATAATTAAGTCTCATGATCGCTTTTTAACCTAAAAAGTTCCTTATAATTTCAAAGATTAATAAAATCCAAAGATTGCAGGATATATACAAGTACATTAAAACAAAATTTCCAAAAATTCATCTTTGACGCTAAAATATGAGATCTAACAATGGGGAAAAAGTAATAATGCACTAACCACTAGCATTTCTACCTAATATTTGTCATGAGAGTTCCCACTTTCATCTTGTGCTTACAGCTATACTGAACACATTATCGCATACACACCACTTCAAACACAGCATCCCATCATCAATTAGAAAGTCAAACGAATTTCTTTTGGATGTTATGGTTAAATATAGAAGTCCGCCTTATGATTCAATTGTAAACCTATATTTCAGCGCACTACAAGCTGTAATCATGTGAGCTTATGTAAAAAAAAACTTATTTCAGGAAATAGGAAATACACATCAGGTATGTTCTTTWGATACAATGAGTGGTTATTTCGGATACATCAAAAATCAACCAGAAGTACATATGTAGGAAATTATATTTAAAAATCAATAACAAAAATGAAAATCCCAAAAACCAAGTCAAAATTTAGGGATCCTGATGTCTAAAATCAAATTCTTGAAAACCAAAGTCATCAACAACAATGCATGGTTGATTTGATCGAGATTGTTCTATGGCTGCAATGTGCGTGGTAAAAGAGGAGGTTCTAATAGTTCTGTTGACGGAGGGATGTATCAGCAATTGAAATTGCTGATGTGTCTAGTGTAACACGGGATCTTGAAGATGAAGATTTAAGGACGTATTTTGTTGTTTAATGATTGACCATGTATTTCAAATCCAAGTGTAAAAATATCCTTCTCAGTTCTCACATAAACTAGCCTTTCACACACAACAGTGCTCTTTGCATCTTTAAAGCCAAACCAAACTTACACAAAAGCGTAGCTTAAATACAAAAACTTGTTCAAACTAAAGAACAAGCTACGAGAGGAGGAAGCCTACCTTCTCAAGTCTATGCAACAAATACGTCTTGAACTGTCGAACACCTCTCCCACTTGACGTTGGGTCCATCTTATGAGCCTTCTCAAATGCATGAAAGCGACCTGGTGATGAACAACACAAAATGAGTCATCACAAAGAGATAAAAACCATGGATGTCAATAGAATACAATCTCGTTATGAAGCCTGTGCAATACAAATACTATGTGCTGAATTAAAAAAGAAAAAAGGGGGAAAAAAAGACTAAAATGATGGTAAGCATAAAAAAGAATTACTCCGTACATAGAAAATGCAACTAAAAATTTCGAAGACAACTACGTAGCTTTTGATTTTAAAAACAAGAAAAAAGATATGGATAGAAAACTTGACTTGTATAGTTTACATCTTGAGAATGACAGTATTTTTATACAAAATTGAAGGTGTATAGTGTGATGACATGGCATCATTTGGTATTTAGGGCATTCACAATAGTTCAAACCTCTAAGAGGTTTGAACTTTGAACTTGTGCCACATATATATATATACACACTCATTTGTCTTTTACCTAACCTTATTTTATTTCCCTTTTTATTTTATACCTCATATCCCACCTAAATTCCACCTCACCCCATACAAACTACTTACTTTCCATACCCCTCCCAACTTTCAAACCCTATCAACTACCCCCAACAATAAGGGGTTTGAAAATCAAACCTCAAAACCCAAAGACAAACCCCATGATAAACACCCTGTTGTGAGTGCCCTTATCTTTGCTTTGTGCTTTAAAGGGAAAGTGTTTCTTCCCAATAAATACACCAAATGTTCAGTGATGGGTCAAAAATTGAAAAAAAAAATAACAGCCATTACAGTTCCAGATACAAAATGTGGAAAAAGGTGAAAATGTCTAGATTTTAATTTACAAAAGAATTAAAAAGAATCTCTAAAAACATAAAACGTATTCCAATCTTTTAATCAACGTAATGTAGTAAACTAATCATAACCTAGTTAACTAGATTTTATTCCTTACTCCAATATTGCAAATGCTACATATGACTTGAAATAAGCAACTGTTGAACATCAAGTGATCAACTCACTAAATTTGATTATAAAATTGCAAATTTCATCACAACTTTGTCAAAGATGTAATGAGCTACATTGTGAAACTTCAAATGAGGAAAAAAAAAAAGCATTTTATTTGGAAATAGAATTGACCAAAACCTAAACTATCCCATTCAATCCTACAGGTTAGTTGGTTCAATAATATTTATGAAAACATAATGGATTTGATTGTAGAAATAACTGAAAAAGACTTATTTTATTTGAAAATTGACAGTAAGTAATTAGTTGACATAGGGAAATCATTCAAACAGCACATATTTAGTTGTTCCACAAACCATAATTTTTGAAGACTAAAGGCCCCCAGCATAATCCTCCACTTCTGTTGCTTTACTTGATCATACTTCTTCCCTCACTCACTGAGAGGGGGGCACTCTACCAATGCTGCTCTTTTTTTCGTTTTTTTTTTTAAATAGCACTTCACATCCTCTAGCAGGTCCGCCACGTGCACCATCCTCCACTGAGGTGTTAAATCGTTCTCTTTTCCCTCCATTGAAGGTGTTGTTCCAATTCTTCCATCCACCTTAAAATCTTGGCTTTTCTTTTCTATCTCAAAATTATACGCACAATCATGGATATGCTGAAGTCCCCCATAACCGGACATCCATATTTGACTGTCACYGTGTTGGATTCAATCTTTGCTAGAGTCAATTTCCCTTAGTATTGTGAAATAAAGCCATATATGATTACATGTGAAGGACTGATCTGAAGTAGTAGTAACAACACTTCTTAGCCATATCCAGTATCCGTTGCCACCAGGCGATGATCATTGCTTCTTCCAAATCAAATCACAATTCATCTTTTTCTCCACTTAATCCTTGAATAATGATTCCACAAATTCAATGCCGCAACGAATAGATTCATAGTTCTAACTCAACGAGTGCAATCAAATTCAACCATACACAAAACAATAAAAACAAATCCCTAAAATTGAACTCAWGCAACTCAAAAACATAAAAATCCACACCAAAAACAAACGATTAAAAAGCGAGAAACGAAAGAAGAGCTTACACAAATAAGCAACTCTAGCATTATCATTCTCAACCTCATTGGCAACCCGAAGAATCGGAGCAATGACAGCAAGAGAAGACGGAACAAGCTCACTATCAATCGGAACACTCTCGTCTTTCGTCGGATCAATCACGGTGGGAGCACGCGACATCCGCTTCGACATCGACCTCGACGACGTCGCAAAATCATCCCTGCCGCCAAAACCACTCGAACTCGCCATTTTCGGCCACTACAGCAACCACCGCTGTCGTAACCAGCGAACCTCAATTCTTCTTCTTCTTCGTCTTCCACTTCTCTCTCTTCCAGTCGATTTTCTCGAAATGAGAAAGAAAGAATGAGGAGCCATCAAAATGCTTTTGTTTAAGGGAGAAGAAAGCGAGAAAGCGAGATACTTTGTGTGGGAAGTGGGGCAAATTAGGGTTCTGCTTTAATTTTTATGTTTTTTTAGCGACGCTTTTTCGATTGAAGGGGTTTGTCATTGCTCTTTCAGCAAGAAAAGAATGGATGATTGAGGGATATTGTGGTGTCTTTTTTGACGCTTTTGTTTATATAAATTCGGTAATTCAGTGAGTGAGGAAGACAGGTGAAAAGGCGCCAGAATAACGGTACTGTTTGTTGTTGTTTTCCTGGGTTTTTGTTTTCGCTTTTTTGAATATTTCATTGATTGTGATTTCGTGTCATCGTAACAAATACTGAATCTCTCTACTAAAGTTGGAGGGAAATAAAGCAGCTTCCAACGTCACTCAACSAACAAACAAACAAACTAGCCCACTATTATTAATGCCTAAATTGCCTTTCTTTTTGAGTTTTTACTAGTATTGTTTTTCTTTTTCATTTCTTCTAGGATAAGATTTCTCACAAGTAGATTGACTTGGAGAGTCTATGCACTTTGGTATATTTTAAGTTCGATTTAGAAATCACGGGCGGATCTACGTTAGCGCACACTAGTGCACGAAAAATGTGCAATCAGTAACTAGATGATAAGCAAGGTGTAGTGGTTGGTGCACCATATTTTTAGAGACGCGATCCAAGTGTCAAATTTGTATGAATCAGATTTTGAATTTTTATTTTTTTTCATCTCACTAAGTCATGAGACTCGGGAAAAAAGGGTACGAGTACGAGCCTCTGTTTATGGGTTGCTTGCGATTTGTGGGATCGAGGTGGATGTTGGTTCGATGCGGTTGTTGACTTGATGCTTGTTGTTTCTGGGATCCTCCTTTAAGTGATTGGTAGTCAAAATTGYAGCAGATAGCTAAATGACTTCGATATTATGTGTTGTGTAATTGTGTTTTATTCACCGAAACTAGCAAATGCAAGACTTTATCTATATGCCAACAAACCAAAAACATACAGTTGTATATCGCATAAACATCAGCATACTAAAGGCTTAAAACCTTTTGACAACAAATGCACGGTCCTTTAATTAATTATACTTTGTATAAGAATATTTAATATGAAGTATAAATATATATATATATATAATATAAATATATATATATATAATATAATATAATATAATATAATATTATATATACATATTATATAAAATTGGTAATTATATTTTTGGAAAAATTCACATGAATAATCCCACCTTTTGGTGCTATTCTCTGAATAATCCGAGTTTTAACAAATTACAAAATAATCCTAAGTTTGATGTTAAT
Source organism: Bassia scoparia (assembly GCA_008642245.1). Lineage (NCBI taxonomy): Eukaryota > Viridiplantae > Streptophyta > Magnoliopsida > Caryophyllales > Amaranthaceae > Bassia > Bassia scoparia. The sequence continues at coordinate 104,363 of SNQN01000405.1, forward strand.
CTTCATTAAATCCACTAATTGCGTTTTTAACCTGCTAATGTAAGTTTAGCCCCGTTTTTTAGCCGGTTAATTCTTTTATTTTCCAGCTTTTTTTTTGTTTTTTGGGAATTAAAAATCAAAATCTAAAAAACTATCTGGGAACTAGTTGTTACCCTCCGTTGGGAGTATTTACTCCATTACTTCTAAACTCCTCTGACCCTCATCACTTCTCCTTCTATAAATTGAATGCTCCTCTCATCATCTTCATCTCATCTCGTCACTTCATATGCCATTTTCATCTTCTTCTTTTCAATTTTTTTAGGTTTCTAATGGCTTCCCAAAATTCTGATTCCTCTACTGGTGGTTCAAGATCCACTAGGTCTCGCTCACAATCTCACTCTAATGGCCAKGTCCAATGCTATCAAGACGAGTTGGAACTTCTCAAGGTGGTTAGGGCGGAGGGGCCTAKTAAGGGGAGGCGTTTTTACGGCTGTTCATACTYGCATGTAATGTGTCTTCTTGATCCGTGTTTGTTTTTTTGGTGTCGATTGGTTTTTGTTCTTAATATTTTGTTGATTTTAACCTTTTTGTTGTTAATTTCTGTCATTGTTTTGCAGAGGACATGTGGGTTCTTCAAGATGTGCTGATGTTGTTGAGAATGTGAGTGAATTGCAGCACATGCTATTTGTGAAAGATGGTTCATTGCTGAGTTGGAGGCTCAGAATTATATGTTGAGGAGAAGCTGAGGAAGGTTAGGATCAAAAAAAGGTGATCTCATGGATTCGTTGAAGAATGGATTGCCCAAACTGAGACAATGTGGGAGATGAAGAACATGATTTCTGAGAAAAGATTGTTGGGCTTCGCCGCCTTAGGGGGGCGTGACCTCAGCTTCAGTGTCATGGAATTGAGCATGGAATCCGCATGTGAATGCGTTGGGTGTTGTTGTCGAATTAGGGGATCGCCACCGTGCCTAATAGTTATTCACGGATGCCCGAAACATTGGTGCCAACTAGTGGCCCACAAATAGGTCCAGTAACCAAAGTGTGGGTTCGGGGACATGGTACGGATTGAATCAGTAACCCAATCCGCCCGCATGTAGCGGCCTCTACTCGTCTCATTGTAGTTCCATAAATCATAACAATTGAATTCAAAGAGCCTATTGAATTGATCTTGAAAGCGCACTAATCTAATATTATTAGGTGAGTTGCATTATGTACAAACAATGACTTCTACCATGGATAAAGCAATCACTTGATTATTAGTCAATATTAATAAGGTGCCTATAAAACGGTCGTCCATGATTATCTGACTTTAATGTGATACGCATAATTTCCGGTCTTGTTTAAGCAATATATACAAGTGTGGATAGAATATGTACAAACAAGGCATGAAAACAAAAGGTTAGTAAGCATAATGATGTATATGTATATCCTTCTCACCTTGTCTCTGAAAATAATCAAATTGTTAGAGTAAAAATAAAGAATCGTCCTTCGATTGAATTGCTAATTGAGACAAACAAACGCGTTAGTATTGACAATAACAATATCATACTAATAAATCGTGTGACAAGATGATGATAACGAATTTGAAAACGTTAATGACAATCCTACATATTTACATGAGATGATTCAAGAGTTGGTTTCTACATTGTGTTGATTTAATTGAAACTCGCAATAATAATTAGTCAAATTAAAAGTGTCAAAAGGAATTAAAAAGAGTCAAAAAAGAAGTTTTAGGTGAGTAATCTCAGAGTTTACCTTGATTTCGCTTGTTGAATCGAAACAGAATCGATGCTTAGAACTCAAGAACGAATGTATTTAGAGTGTATGAGAGAGTGTATGAGAGCGCAATTAGGGACGGAGAGAATTGAATAGACGTGTGTCAGTTGAAAAATCGTGTCTTTTCGAAATGAGCAAGGCACGTATTTATAGGCGCGAGGGAAAAAAGAGGAGAAAAACCCTGCGTATATACGCAGGAAACCTGCGTATATACGCAGGTCTGCGTATATATTCTCCGCGTAGTTTTTTGATTTCCTCCGATTTTATTTTCCATAATACGTGATCGCTTTGATTCGACGCACCTAGACACCCTTGCTCTCCAAAGCAAGGAAGTTCGAGATGTGCTAGAAGGTTCACGTATTTTCGGAGTATTTTTTGTTATTTTGTATTTTTTGTATTTTCTGCGTATAAAAACTTATAAAATCATAGAAAAATAAAGAAAAATCAGAAAATAATCTAAAAATATTTGTGAGCTCAGAAAAATGTTGAAGAATGCAATGAAAGTGGAAATTATGGAGATCGCCAATATAATTATTTTAAAAAATCCTAAAAATAGAAAATATCAAAATAAATAAAAAAAAATATTTTTGCCCCCTTATTTCCTTTGCTCAATAGTTCGAGTTGGCCTCACGTATTTCCAACTTTTGTGAGTTCAAAGCATCTTTTCTTAGTCAAAACAATCGCCGAGACCGGTATGTTTCATCACGGATTACTCATTTGGGGAGACACATTTAGGTGTCTACAGAAGCCCCACTTTGACTGAGTCTGGAGAGACGTAAGTCTCCGTAAGACGGAAGTCAAAGTTTCGATTCGGGACGAGGAGCAACTCAAGACGTTCTGCGATCCTGAGCCACCCTTTTTCGCCGATACCTGCAAAAACAAGTAGTTGTTTACCTGTAGCCGTGTCCCGTGCGTCTGAGTCCTTGAGCAATCATTCTTCGTTCGGCTGACTGGGAGAATGCAGGCGCGTCCATGCTTTCCGAAATGAGCATTGACTTGAAAATGATAGCCCTAATTCAGGATTAAGACTACCTTGGTGACGACATAGGTCTGTTTTTATGTCTAGCGAAAATTGCATGCAATGTTGACCTGTAACCTGGTACCTTGATATTGAGAGAGGGGCAGATCATTGATTTGAAAGAGTCTTGAATTCGAAAGGGCCTCGTCTAGGTCTGTTTGAACATGATTTGAGAAAGCCTTGAATTTGAAAGGGTCTTGTCTAGGTCTGGTTCTAACATGATTTGAGAGAGCCTTTGAATTTGAAAGGGTCTTGTCTAGGTCTGGTTCTAGACAATGATTGACAGAGTCATTGAATTTGAAAGGGTCTTGTCTTGGTCTGGTTCTAGACATGATTTGAAGAGTCTTGAATTTGGTCTAGGTCTGGTTCAAGACATGATTTGACGAGTCTTTGAATTTGAAGGGTCTTGTCTAGGTCTGGTTCTAGACATGATTTGAGAGAGTTCTTGAATTTGAAGGGGCTTTTTAGAAAAGTGCTGCTTGAAAAGTGACTTAGAGAAAGGTGCCATGGAATATTGTGGTTGGACGCGACTCGATTTTGAAATTGACACTGAGATTTGCCTTGTTAGTTGAAATGACTTTGACTCGATTTGACATCGGCGAGACATGACTTTAATAGAAAGTGACAGCGGTCCATAAGCGAATTTTCATGATTTCCACTTGATAGCAATAGACTTGAACACGTAATTGACTTAGGAGATAAAAGCCCCAACTGAAATTAAGGGCCATGATGGCGACGAGCCCCCCAGCGAGGCTTTGAGACAATGTAGTTACGACTTAGAGTCAACATAGGGAAGGTGGATAGATTGTATGGATAGTTCCCCAACAAGAGTGTACTACACCAAAGGTCAGGTTGGCTTTATTCTTTGGGATTGAGTCAATGATTCCTTGAAGGTGACGCAAAGAATGAGCTATGGTTCGAGAAATAAAAAAGGTCAAATTTGTGGCATAAGGGTCAAAGATGTGCTAGATGCCGAGTGGCTAATGATGTAGGTTCAAGCATGAGTCTATGTCAGGTTTTAGATTGCAAAACCATTATCAAATTCTTAGCAAGTCAAGCACTCAAAAGCCTCAAACGATTAATGTAATTGCGGTCGAACCTCGAGAAGAGGCTTCCTACGTATCCTTACGGAATCAGACACCGTATTCTGATGATGATTTGGACAATGCCTCGTGTGAGAGGCTTTTGTGGTTGTATGTGAGGCGTTTGAGGTTGAAAAAGGCTTGATGATCATGAAGTGAACCCACATGCGCATTGTGCTTTTTAGACTTACTTTTCATTTGATCTGGGCTTTGAGCTTTGATTTGCATTTTTGATACTTTTGTATAACTGGCATTGAACTTTGATTTTCTTTTTTTTTTCTTTTTCCTTTTTGCCCATTTTATTCTTCTTTTTTTTTTCTTTTCTTTCTTTGCACGTGTCTTTCCTACGCACCGTTGGTCCAAGGGTTAGGTAGAGTGGGTGATGAAAGAACAGATAGGCTAAATGATAGTGTTTGTGTGGCTCAAAAGTTGCAAGGGATTTTGATTTGATGTGACAAAGGAATGAAGGGAGGGTCATTTTGGGAGCTGTGAAAGAAGCGCTCTTGGCATTGTTCAATTAAATTAGTATTATGATTAAACCAATTGGCCAATGAGTGTTGAGACTTGCAATAGAATAGAAAAATATTGCCAAAAACAAATGAATCTTTTATTGCTGAATGAAAACTGAAACATACATGGCTTATTTTAAGAGACTACATAGACTCAAAGACAGTGAATTGAATGAATATATGCTAGGACTAGGACTTCTATGACTCAATCTAGAGAAGACCGCGAAGATCGGATGACCCACGCCTTTGGTGACTCATGTTTAGAAGTGGCTGGTGTGAATGTTGATCTTATCCTTCGCTGCTGAGGACTGGGAGGCGACCATCTCAACCATGTCTTGATCCTATCTTCAAACGATGCAATTCTCAGGGTGTGGCCCCTTCCTTGGTGAACTTGCAATACATTGGATTCCAATTCTTAGATTTCTTATCTTCTGAAGGACTGGAGTGGGTCCAATAAAGCAAGTGACACCTTTTGCAGTTAACCTGTCAAAGGCCGTGCTCATAAGTCATGCCAATTGGAAAAATGTCCTTTGTGTCCTCAAGGCCTGTTGCTGAAAGAGCCGGATGTTAGAAGAGTTGTCATTGGTAATGTGGCTGACTTGATCGTGTTGAAAAAAGAGAGCCACCTTTCTTGTTAAAGCCCCACCGTACCCTTAGACTTCTGGGCTGAACATCTTCTCAACTAAGAGACCAACCTTGTAGACCCAGTAAATGGATCAATGGGTTGAACTTAAGTGGCTCTCGTACTTGGCTGAAGATTCTGATGACCATGCAACTTGATCTTCCTCATTCGGTCGATTGGTCTATTGAGCGCTTTCTCCCTCCATCTATTAAGAAAAGTAGGAAATTTTCTTCTTTCACCTTGCTTGGTGGCCTCCAGTTCACAAGAGACGACAGAAGCTGGAATTGTACCTGACTGCTTTACGAAACTCGTGTTTGATATATTTCCACATCATCGAGCTTTGGCTTGATTCAGTCTTGACCACCTGGATGGATGGTGTCCAAGTAATAGGAGAACACCGAAGCGAATAACTCTTTGCTCATTCCTTTAAAGGACCATTGAGATATTGAAAGTGCGAGGTGGTCTTCTGGTCTTAGTTCCCTTGAACTTGGGCAAAACAGTGATGACAAACTTCTTAGGAAGCTGGCCTATTCTCATAATCACAACACGAGGCCCTTGAACTGAATTTCGGACATTCTCTTGACCAACTTCTCTAGTTGCTCCACCCTTTTTCCGTCTCAGTCTTCGAGAGGAGTGTTCTCAGCATCGTCTTCTTCCTCCCCGTCAGACTCGAGAGGTTTTCCCCAGGTCCCTTTTCTTCAGCTCCCCAATGCTCTTTTCTTGGGCATCCAGGCCAGAATTCACAGACTCGAGCTTTTCTAGAATAGCGTTAAGCTGTTGTCGATGTTTGCCATGGAAGTGTCTTGGTGATCAGGAGCGCGTCGGTTTGGCTTCTTGTTACTCTCTAGGCCCTGAGACAAGTTGCGAGTCTTGCTATCTTGCTGAAATCAAGAAATTACACTTTGAAACCCAGAAACAAAAGATTGGTCTACTTGAAAACTCTTAAAGAACAAACCTAACTCATCTGGAGGTTCTGGACTTAAAAACTGAACTCGAAAGTAGACTGAATGGCTAGACCTAAATCTGATTAAGGTGCTAGACTCGATAAAGATTCAAACCTAAGAGCCTATTTCAGAATTAAGGACCTCTTAGACCTACGAGCCACTTGAAATTGAATGGGCCTAGCCTTGAATCAAAGTTCTAGGGTTGATCTATGACGACCTAGTTCATTTAAGTTTCTTTAGCATTGAAGTTGAACGGAACCTAAACAGAATCAAGCTCTTGGGTTAACCTAAATTTCAGATTTAAGGGTAGGCGTTCTTGAATTAAGAATTGAATTGACCTAATTCGATGTAAGTTCAAAAGGCCTCGAACTAAGTCAGATTTAAGATCTTGGATTGGTATCGAACCTAAGTCAGATTTCTAGGTCGAATGGGTTTGAAATTGATTTGAAATGGGCCTAATGGATCTTCAAACTTCATTTTGAACCATAGATTAAGGGACTGGGCTTAGGTGGTTGGTAAAGAATTTGACTGAAATGGAAAGAGTCACAAGTTTACAGCACATTGATTGAAACACAAATCCAATTATTCATACGGTCAGGATCTAACGTACTATAGGTCGCTTGTCTAAGTCTTGATAGATGTACCATGCCTAAGAGTTAGAGCTGGGGTCCAATTTCACCACACTTAAACATGGTACTGTATGGCCGAGATTACCCCTTATATACACGCATCTAGTAAACGTGCAAGCGGCAATGGCGGGAATAGGACTGTCCTTAGCCATGTGATCCATTAACACATGCAACCAAGTTAAAATTCCCCCCTTTAGGGATCATCGAGCCATATGAACATGCCATTATTGAGACCCAAGTGCCCTAGGACATGACCCTATTCGAAGGGTCACAAGCAAAATTCAATTGATATTATGATATGGAACTACACTTTCAAGTCTGTCCCTACCAAATGTGATTATATCCCCAAGTGAAGCGCCAAAAACTGTTGGTGGCTTCGGCCCCCCTAGGGCGGGCTACGACCTTCAGCTTCCAGTGTCATGAATTGAGCCATGAGATCGCTATGTTGAATGCTGGTGGCGTTTGTGTCGAATTGAGGGAATCGCCACCTCCTCTTAGTTATTCACGGCACCCCGAAACATTGTGCCAAACTGTCTGGCCCACAAATAGGTCCATAACCCAATTGGGTTCGGGACACTGTACGGATTGAATCAGTAAACCAATCTGCCCGCCATGTGCGGCCTCTACTCGGTTCATTGTAGTTCCATAAATCATAACATTAATTTTAAAGCCTATGCAATTGATCTTGAAAGCGCACATAATCTATATTATTAGGTGAGGTGACTTTATGTACAAAACAATGACTTCTGAACATGATAAAAGCGATCACTTGTAATAGTCAATATTTAATTAAGTGCCTATAAAACCGGTCGTCCAACTGATTATTTCGCTTTAAACTTGATACGATCATAATTCGGTCTCTGTTTAAGCAATATATACAAGTTATAGAATATGTAACAACAAGGCATGAAAACAAGGTTATAAGCATAATGAGTTATGTATATCCTTCACCTTGTCTCGAAATAATCAAATTGTGTAGAGTTAAAACTAAAATGACATCGTCCTTCGATTGAATATGCTAATTGAGACAAACAACGCAGTTATATTGACCAATAACAATATATGCATTACTAATAAATCGGACAAGATATGATAAACAATTTGAAAACGTTAATGACATCCTAAATATTACATGAGATGATTCCAAAGTTCGTTTCTACATTGTGTTGATTTAATTGAAACTCGCAATAATAATTAGTCAACATTAAAAGTGTCAAAAAAAATAAGAAAGACAAAAAAGAAGTTTTAGTGTGATATCTCAGTTATACCTTTGATTTCGCTGTGTTGAATCAAAGACATCGATGTTAGAACTCAAGACACGAAGTATTGAGCAGTGTATAGCAGAGAGTGTATGAGAGCGCACAGTTAGGACGGAGAGAATGAACTAGACGGTTCAGTTGAAATATATCGCAGCTCGTGTCTTTCGGAATGAAGCAAGAGCACCGTTATTTATAGGCGCTTGAGGGGAAAAAGGGGAGAAGAAACCCTGCGTATATACGCGGAGAGCTGCGTATATACGCAGGGGACCGCGTATTAGCATGGAACTTGCGTATACGCAGGGACCTGCGTATTATACGCAGGCGGACCTGCGTATATACGCAGTCTGCGTTATATATTCCTCCGCGTATTTTATTTGATTTCCTCCGATTCTATTTTCCATAATACTGTGATTCGCTTTGATTCGACGCACTCAGGACACTGCTCTCCAGAGCAATGATTCTAGAGTGTTCTCAGAAGTTCACGTATTTCCGGTAGTATTTGTGTGTATTTTGTATTTTTTGATTCAGCGATAAAACTTATCAAAATCATAAAAAAATAAAGAAAATCAGAAAAATACTCTAAATATACTGTGACTCAGAAAAATGCGGAAAAATGCCAATGAAAAATGAAAATTATGGACGTCAGCCAAATATAAATTATTTTAAAAAATCTCTAAAAATAGAAAATAATCAAAATTAAATAAAAGAAAATATTTTTGCCCCCTGGTTTGATCCTTTGCTCAATTAGTCCGCAGTATGCCTCACCGTATTCCAACTTTTGTGCAGTTCAAGGCATCCTTTTCTTAGTCAAACAATCGCGAGAACGGTATGTTTTCAATCACGATCACATTTGGGGAGACACAATTAGGTGTCTACAAGATGAGTTCATGTTGAGCATTGATGGTTGTTGCAGTATCCTTTTTCAAGTAGATATGTGGTGGAGGGATTGGGGACATTCTGGATGGGTTGCTTTTTCTATGCTAATTTATAGGGGGTTTGAATTGATTGTGTAGTCTTTGGACATTTGTAGGTTGATAGTCATTTTAACAAGATAATTGATTAGGTTTATAGGTCTTTGATTACTGGTGTATATTTTGGCTTGAATGAAAACCAAGTTTTAAGGTTGTTAATGAATTGTTGTGCCTTGGTTAGAATGCCAACATTATAATATTGGAATAGAGATCATACATTATGCTTTAATTTCTCTGCAGTTTGGTTTCAACAACACATAAACATTCAAAGCACATACATAATAATAGCACCACACAACCACCAACTGACATTAACCCAATACCTCTTCTTTAAGCAGAGTACTAAGTACTTAATCTACAAAAAACATCAATACAAAGTAGGTTGTTCATTACATTTAGCAGCATATATAATAACTAACCAAAGCTTTCAAACACTAGTTGGACTCCAACAATCATATTGGTGGTTTTGTGCTTGTGATCTTGGATTGTAGTTCACTGGAGTCTTTCCTCTCCTGTCTGGCTTAGAGCCTAGAGCACCCTTGTGTTGCCAGTTGCAGCGCACCAAAACAAAGTTTCAGTACAATATATCAATTCATTAATTGTTACTAGAAGATCAATCATAAGAGAATTAGGAGTTATTACTTACATTAGTCAAAATAGACCCGTCATTGCTGTACAAAGCATTCCTACTTCATGACGTACTTGCTACTCCCCCTGCCTCTGCCCCTTGTGTTCCCCTTGCTCTGCCTCTTCCTGAGGATTTCAAGCAGCAGTATTGTTCCCCTACCTCTTCCTTTCCTATGCTCATACCCCCCCTTCTTTCCTATTCTGGATCGGCTAGGCTGTCACTTGGTGGGTAGGTACCCAAAGTCCCCCCTTGTCCTACTGGGCACTTCCTGGCACTACCCCTTCACTCTTTGGTGGTGTTCTGATGGTTGTAGTGTCTCTATTTGAAAACATAAGTCTTTCCTGGGGCCACCCATTCCTTTGGCGTTTGTAGTCAAAATATTGCCAGCACAAGCATGCAGCAGGGATTCTGTCATATCCCACTTCCTTACATGGCATGTCTTTTGAAACAAGCGTTCACTTTACAGTTTTCAACGTAATATCCAAATTGAAAATTGTTTCAAAGAGAGGGCATCACTTCACACATTGCAGCTTCTGACTTCTCTCTTCTCTTATCTTGCTCACTACAAGAATTTCGTCTTAAAGCGAACCGAAAATCGACGAAAAAATCGGTCGGTGTTACCGACCGACACCGACCGAAATATCGGATCGATGTAACTTACACCGAATTAGTCGTCGGGTAGTACCGACCGATTTTTAAATTCGGTCCGTAATACCGACCATAATTCGGTCGGTAATGTTATAATTTTCGCCACCCAAACCTTTCCCTCCATAGCCATAACATTATGATTTTTAATTTTTTTAAAAATATTACGACCGAAAAATCGCGTCGGCTACAACGCACCGATTTTTCGGTCGGTCTAAAAGCTTTGTTTATTTTCTAATATTAAATACCAAATAGACGCAGTACAATGGATTGAACTCTAATACTATTTACACGAAAGTTCGAAATCCTCACAAACCCTAACCCCTCTCTATCACTTCTCATCTCCTCTATCCCATCTCAAACCCCATACCTAACCCCCTCTATTCCACTCTCTCTCCTCTTCCTCTCAGATCTCCTCCCATTCTCGTCAACCTCTCATCTCTCACATCACTCTCAACAATTATTGTTGACTGTTAATCCTCGAATAACCGGTGTGTTGGCTTTCAACTTCCCCATGTCGAAGCAGCTGCTTCGGAATTTAGGAGTATCGTGCGAAGTCTCGTTGCCCTCAATTCTGGTAATTTCTGAGGTTTTAGCCGGCTGTTTTTAATTGTTCTTCATTCTTGTAAATGGTATCCGATACTAATTTCGTTGAATTTGATCCGAGGAAATTGTTCTTCTTGTCGTAATTCCAATTGAAGCCTGTCGTTTCGCATGCATATATGCGTCTCCCCTCTAATTTGAAAGTGTGTTTTGATTGTTGCAGTTTAGGGTTTACCAAGAATCTTACACATTTTAGATCTCGTTTCTGCAATTCGTTACACATTGCTGTAAAAGATAACAGCAAGCTTAGACATTATCTCCTACCCATAACTCTTATTTTCTACAGAACAGATATACAGGTTGTTCAAGGATCTAATAAATGGGATTAAGGGGCTCAAAACGCACAAAAGCTGATAAGATACGTGGTTCCCAATCTCTTTCTTCTGATTAGCAGTTGTCCATTGTAATTTATTCAACAACTGCATTTGAGCTGTTCCAGTTCCCCAATCTCTTTGAATGTCATTTGTGAGTACTTTCTTCCTCTACATTCTAATTTTTGCCTTCTTTTTGTATAAAAAAATAAATAAATATTTTCTTTCAAAGGATTAACGTATTTTTTTTTTTGTTGCATGGGACAAATCTCAATCCCCAACATGCTCTCTGAAACCAATTGGGAGTGTATTCGAAAGGTCTTGGAAAAGTTAAAGAGATGTAAGTGGCTTCGAATGCTATCATTATAGTAAATAGTTGCCATTAATATGTGATTATAGACAAAGCTACTATAACAGCTGCATTATTTCCTTGTCTAATTTTATAATAACCATTAACCTTATTATATGTGTTAATACCTTGTTTTCAATTCTCATTAACATAATTATGTCTTTGTCATTGTTTTAATAGCATGTATGAGCAGAATCTAGTAAATCAATTCGGTTCAGTGTTCGATTTAATTTATTTGTCTTGAGTACTCGAATTCTTTCAAGTGGCACAACTTTGCATTGTGGACAAAGTTGGAGTGCAAATCCCAGTGATTAGTCTTATAGAAAGTTCTATATCCCAAGCCGGACAGGTTTTAATTGAGGGATCAATCTTAAAGAATATCGGCTAAGATGGATCAGGCAAAAAATCCCTTGTAAGCCAGGAACCGTGTGCTATTTGCTTCCTCAATCAAAGATAATATTGCATATGAAAAGATAAGCTACCATGAAGAGATTTAACACAGCTGGCTGCAAAATGCATGCTAAGTTCATTGAATAAAATTGCCTCAGCGTTGATATCTTGAATTCTCAATGTTAACTTTTTTAACGAGTTAAGAACACATTTATCTTAGTTTCGCATTGGTTGTTGTAATTCCTTCAGGGCTGGATACCCTTAGTTGGTGAGCATGGAGCCTCAAGCTATTCGTGGACAGAAGCAGAGAGTGGCCATAAGCAAGGCTATTTTAAAAGATCCTAGGAATTACTTTTGCGATGAGGCTACAAGTTGCACTCGATGCAGAATCTGAAAAGATTGCGCAGAAGCATTAGACAGGATAATGTAAAACCGAACACTTATTGTCGCACATCGTTGAATCTGTGAGGAATGCAATATGATAGCAGTTATTCATCAAGGAAAGTTAGTTGAAAAAGGTATAGTTATAGCCTAAATTTCCCCCCTCCCCCAAAAACTTTCTATGGCGATTGATACTTTGACTCAATAACTATACTCATTCCAACCTGAATGTTATCAATAACATATACCTTTAAGTATGCCAGAAATATGTTGTCTTACTTCCTATATTTTAATGGTTTGTGATATGCTCTGCCTAAGATTGGAGTAATTGAGATTAGTATAGTGGTTCACCTATTATTAAGGTTTTGAAGTAAAGCTAGTTACTTAGTTATGACTTATGCGGCGTTCAAGCCAACGCAGTTGTTTCTAGACATAGGAGACAGTTAATTGATTCGTGTATCTCTTCCTTCCGAAAAAGAGCAACTGCCTGTAGATGTCATTGCATGATAGTTCACGAATATGCAAAATATAAGTGTCTCTGAATTAGTTCGTTTTGCACATTCCCTAACTGTGACAATCACGGTAGGAATATGTTGGTAGATGGAGTAGCTTATTGCCAATAGCTAAGCATAAAAATATTGTCCATGATTGCTTGTAAATTTGTTTAGTTATTCAAATGCATGTATTCTTACTTTTCTTTCCTCATGTGCCAACAAATCAGGTCCACACGCGGGCTGCTGAAGGAATCCTGAGGGGCATATTCTCAGCTCATACACCTGCAGAAATTAGGAAGGAGTCTGAAACAAGTTGAGGGATGTCGAGGCTTTCCAGTCGCTCCAGCCAGAGAAAGATGTCGTTAAGATCATTGAAGCCAAGTCTTCTGGGGAGGTGCCAAGCAACCGTTACTCAGTCACCAGTGCCTAAGAGCTTGAGGGTAGTGCTGAGTTGCCTCTTCTGAGGAAAACCCCAAGAAAGTCTCAATTTGCGCTGGCTTCTCTCAACAAACTGAAATTCCGAGCACTTGTCTTGGATCACTATCAGCTATGCCGCCAATGGCCATCGCATCTTCCCAGTTGTCGTATAATACTTTCAAGTCGATCAAAAGTTTTATGAAACTGCCCATTTACTGAGAAAGGATTCTAGGTTCTGGTCACTTGATGTCTTAGTTGTTGTTTGCTAGCATCACTAGTGACTCAAAACCTCTTCAATTCTCTTTGCTGTGGCTGGTGCAAGCTATACAACGCATTGATCAATGTGGTTTCGATAAGAGAGCAATCCACAGAACATGGTGCGTTTTTAAGGCTGATAATTCAAAGTGTGCGATTGGTTCAAGGTTGTTCGCTTGAGTGCAGCGAATAGTACGAGCTTTGCGTGGAGATGTGCTTGACTACTGATTCAAATACTTTGCAACCGCCGGTTTCTGTGCTGATTGCATCATTGCAAATTGGATATGGCATTCATTATTCTTGCACTATACCGTTGTAGGCCTGAATGGATATATTCCAAAGTGAAGTTTTGAAATTCAGGCAGATGCTAAGGTTCTCTCTCGCGCTTTTCTCTAACTCTCTGTCTTAACACACTGCTTCATACTTTAGGCCAGTAGAACTGAAGTTCTGTTTGATTCTTTGACTTTCTGCAAAGAAAGAAAAGTATGAAGAAGCCAGCCAGGTTGCTAATGACGCGGTTGCTAGTATAAACTGGTTGCTTCCTTTTGTGCGAGGAGAAGGTGAATGCAACTAGATGAAAAGAAATGTCTGAAGCACCGATAAAGCCGGTGTTAAGGCAAGATGGCGATATAACTGTATGGGATAATTTTGCAGCTGTATTGACATAATCTATAAATTTCCTTTTAATTCATAATCACGAAGTGTTGCTTTGCAATGCAAAAATGAAGCCCCTAAGTTAGCGGACAGTCATCGGAATGGAATTGAATGCTTATTAAATTATATGTTTAATTTTTATGCCTCATTTAACACACTTGCCTTTTTATGATTATAAAAGACCACAGATGAAACTTTGAGTGTTTCTTGATCTCAAAATACTTTGAAACAAATACAAGGAATGGTTTTCCAATAGTTTGGAATATAAATATGATAGTTAACATATATTTTCGAAAAGCATATTCAATCTATACTACAGAATGCATTATTTTCTCTTAAGAGTAAGTCTTGTAACATTTCTGTGAACCCCCAATGTTATTTGCATTTAATGGATGACAGAGAAATTTATCCTTGTGCGTGTTTCTTATGCTTGTGCCACTGCACTAATGTAGATGGACCTTTAATATCTTAATGGTATGGGCAGTTGCTTTTTTAAGTAAGTATCCATTGGACATGATGCAACAATATTTGATGAGATACTACGATAGCCATTTGAGTAAAGGATCAATAAATTTAAAAAAAGATAGTCAAAAAGCTAGTATGTAGAATTGTAAGTGTTTCCAGCTGAAAGAAAGGAGCACGTACTATTCTCTAGGTTTTTGTCCATTGATGAGTGATATGCTACACAACCGTTTGAGGTAGTCGAGATCTCGTCCAAAAAACCTACTGCTGTAGTTTTATGAAACCTTGAATTCGGAATATGTAAAGTAGCTCCTGGTGGGAACTACTCCTTGAATGGAGTTGCAATGGCTTTATGTACAGTATCCCTCATCTATTATTTTGGAAATTTATATTTCTTCCGTTTTACTGATGAGAATTCAATGAATTAATTTGTATTTTACAAGAAAATGAAATCCAAAGAACCAGCAGTTCTAACCTTTCAACACAAAGTGAATTTTTCGATCTCCGGTTTTTTCTAACTTCCCTTTATGTAGTTCGATCGCGAATTCTTTCTGATTTCCGGAATGAGTGTTGACTGTCAATTATCCTATTGATAATACAGAGAAATGAGGATCTTTTTCTGTGAATGTTTCTTGGGTCCCGCTTACTGAAAAACATTCTAGTGCTGGCTATTTCACCATTGTGCTGAAGCATAAATAATTTTGTAGTGCCGAGGCTTCCCGACATATCCGTCGAACCTATGATATGCTCCACGCCGTGGACTTGTTTCTGGAAAATGGATAGAATCTCGCCCGAGGTATGTCTTTTGTTTTCCGTTCAGTTTACTACCCCTGATTAATGTCATTAGAATTAATGAGTCAAGTCAGATTACCTTATTGAGATAAGTTTCCAGTTCACTGTGTCCAAAAAATTGAATTGTCCTTAATCCATTGTCCATTCGTTTTGAATATATGCCAGTGCAGATGTTATTATGCAGTGCAGAGAGTGAACAGAATTAATACAGAAGCTTGCTTGGGCTATTGATGAATGTGGGTGTCTTCGTCCTTGAACTTCGGATAGATTGAGTTGTAGATTAGAAAATATATTCCATTGCAGAAATTAGCTGCAAATTTTGGCCAGGCATTTTGTACAATTTATTCTTTTTTATTTTTTAATTTTCTCCCGTCTCCGCAAGTTGTTCCCTGTCTTTTATGCGCGACAAGCAAGCTCAGCTTGCTCCCTGAACGCTGTTGAGCTAGCTGTAAAGCATCTTCCTCTAGTTTGGTCTTTGCTAAACAACTAGCAACTACGCTTTGTGTAGTGGATTATGGTATTTTATTGAATTGTTTCATCTGTCAGAGTTATGACATCTATTTTCAGAAACACAATCTACAGTATAACTCGAAACCTTGTGATTTGCAGCATCATCTTTTGCATTCAACAAGTGTTTTATTATAATACAAGCAGATAGTATTATAAATGTTTTATTTGATGAAAGCTTTAGAAAAGTTGGTCTGACAACTTTAGGCTTTTTTTGTATCACATATCAAAGCAATACCGACCGATTTTCGTCGGTAAAAGTCAAAAATGTACAAATATGACTTTTACCGACCGAACTTCGGTCGGTCGGTTAAGGCAATTTTCAAATAAAAAAAAAATAATTGCAGTGAAATACCGACGAAAAATCGTCGGTAAAAGGCAATTTTTAAATAAAAAAAAATATGGAATGGAATAGCCCGACCGAATAGTCGTCGATATACCGACCGATTTTTAAATCGTTCGTATACTCCGACGGACTTATTCGGTCGGAATCTCTACTAATTTTCCTCCATTTTATGAGGGAAAAAGAGGGTTAACCCGACCGATCCTTTGAATCGGTCCGTTATACCACCGAAAAATCGGTCGTACCCCTCTTTTTCCCTCCAAAAGGTCGATTTTATTGATCGGAATCAGTTGGTAATCGTCGGTAAAACCTTACCGACCGAAATTCGTCGCGTAAGTTTTCAATTACCGACGAATGTGTTATGAATTGAGCCATGAATCCGCATGTGATGCGTGGTGCTGTGGTTGTCGAATTGAGGGATCTGCCACCGTCCTCTATAGGTTATCACGGATGCCCGAAACATGGTTGCCAAACTAGTGGCCCACAAATAGGTCCATAACCAAAGTGTGGGTTCGGAGGCATGTAACGGATTGAATAATAACCCAATTCCCCATGTAGCGGCCTCTACTGCGGCTCATTGTATTCCTATAAATCATAACAGATCGAATTTCAAAAGAGCCTATTGAACCTATCTTGAAAGGCGACTAATCTAGACTATTATTAGGTGATTTGCTATTTATCATACAAACAATGACTTCTACCATGGATAAACGCATCACTTGATTATTATCATATTAAAAGGTGTCTATATAAAACGTCGACCATGATTAATCTGACTTTAATGTGATACGGCATTAACTTTCCGGTCTGTTAGCAATAATACAAGGTGATAATGAGAATATGTACACAAGCATAAAACACAAAGTTATCGAAGCATAATCGATGTTAGTATTAATCCTTCTCTACCCTTGTCTCTGAAAATAATCAAATTGTTAGATGTAAAACAAAAAGAATCGCCTTCATTGAATTGCTAATTGAGACAAACAAACGCGTTAGATGACAGATAACAATTGCATTACTAATAAATCGTACAAGATGGATGATAAACGAATTTGAAAATGTTAATGACAATCCACATATTTACATGACGATATCAAGAGTTGTTTCTACATTGTGTTGATTAATTAAAACTCGCAATAATAATTAGTCAAATTAAAAGTGTCAAAAGGAATAAAAAGAGTCAAAAAAGAAGTTTTAGGTGAGTAATCTCAAGTTATACCTTGATTTCCTTGTTGAATCGAAACAGAATCGATGCTTATGAACCAAAACGAATGTATTAGAGTGTATGAGAGAGTGTAAAGCGCAAGTTCAGGACGAGAAATTGAATAGACGAATGTGTCAGTTGAAAAATCGTGTTCTTTCGGAATGAGCAAGGCACGTATTTATAGCCAGAGGGGAAAAAGGAGAGAAAAACCCTGCCTATCATACGCAAGAGAAGCTGGAATATACGCAGGGACTGCTAATACGGCAGAACTGCGTTATACGCAGGGACCTGCTATATACGCAGTCTGCGTATATATTCTCCCGCGTATTTTTTATTCCTCCGATTTTAATTTTCCTTAATACTGATTCGCTTTGATTCGACGCACCTAGACACCCTTGCTCTCCAAAGCATGAGTTCTAGACTGTTCTAGAAGGTTCACGTATTTCCGGATATTTTTTGTGTATTTTGTATTTTTATTTTTGTTTTTCAGGTATAAAACTATAAAAATCATAGAAAAATAAAGAAAAAATCAGAAAAATAATCTAAAAATATGTGAGCTCAGAAGAAAATGTGAAACACATGCAATGAAAAGTGCAAATATGGAGATCGCCAAATAAAATTATTTAAAAAATCCTAAAAATAGAAAAATAATCAACAAAATAAATAAAAGAAAATATTTTTGCCCCCTTGTTTTCCTCTGCTCAATAGTTCCGAGATGCTTCACGTATTTTCCAAACTTTTGTGAGTTCAAAGCATCTTTTCTTAGTCAAAACAATCGCGAGACGCCGGTATGTTTCATCACATACTCATTTGGGAACACACATTAGGTCGTACCAAAGATGGTTCTGATTGGCTTTGATTGTTGTTGCCAGTTATCTTTTTTCAAGTGATATGTGTGGATATCTTGATGGCGTTTTTTTGCTATGCTAATTATTAGTGAGGTTTGAATGATGATGTGTAGTCTTTGGACATTGTAGGTTGTAGCCATATTAACAAAGTAATTGATTAGGTTTAGGTCTGTTGATTATGGTGTATTCTTTTGCTTGAATGAGAAGACCAAGTTTAGGGTGTAATGAAATTGTGTGCTTTTTTATGAAAGCCCAACATTTATATATGATAAATCATCAATTATGCTTTAATTTCTACAATGCATTGGTTGTTTCACAAACATTAACAGCCAAAGCACATCATATTAATTGCACCACAAACCACAACGACATTAACCAAGTACTCCAGCATACTAAGTACTTTAATCTAACAAAAAACATCCAAAAAGTAGGTTGTTCATTACTATTGCAGCAATATATAACCTAACAAAACTTTTTTCAAACACAGTTGGACTCCACAATCAAATTTTGTGTTGTTGCTTGTTGATCCTTGGATGTATCACTGAGTCTTCCTCTTCCTGTTGCTTAACCTGATCACCCTTGGGTTGTTGCCATGCAGCTTGCCCACCAAAACAATGTTCAGTACAATATATTCAATTTCATTAGTTACTAGATCATCATAAAGGATATTAGGTTTTACTTACATTTAGTCAAAATAACCCTCATTGTGTACAAGCATTCCTACTTCATGAGGTTACTTGCCTCCTCCCCGCCTCTTCCCCTTGTTCCCCTTGCCATCTCCTTGTCCTGAGGATCACAGCATACTTTTCCCTACCTCTTCCTTCCTATGACTCTACCCCCTTTTCCTATTTCGGATGGCCTATGCTTCACTTGTGGTAGTATGTTACCAGTTCCCCCCTTGTCCTACTGGTGCATCTCCGACCTACCCCTTCTCTTGGGTGTGTTCCTGTGTTTGTAGTGTCTCTTTTGAAACATAGTTCTTTCCTGGCCTACCCCTTCCTTTGGCTTTTTGTAGGTCCAAAATATTGCAGCACAAGCATGGCCAGCAGGGTTCCTTCATATCCACATCCTACATGCATGTCTTTTGAACAAGTTCACTTTCAAGTTTCAGGTAAATCCAAATGAATATGTGTCAAAGGGAGCATGCACTTCACACATTGCAGCTTCTGACTTCCTCTTTCTCTTATCTGCTTAAGTTCTAGGGCATATATTATGACCATTTTCTTCTCTTTCTTCTTCTTCACTAGCCTTTGCATCACTGAAGCTCCGATGTCCTCCATCATAGATAGGTGTTTGTCTCTAGCATGATGATTATCTATTGAAAGTCCACTAAGTTGTTAGTGATTGCATTCAACCTGATATCACTTTTCATGAAAGCTCACAAAAAAAACTTGGTCATAAGACATCAAAGCTTCTTGCTGAACTGGGCTAGACTTCCTCGAATCATCTATTGCACTTTGTGCTGCTCTGTTTTTATGCTTTTGCAACTATCCAGAATTTCAGTTTCCATTCATCACCTCTGAATTTTATGCCAATGTCAAAAATGTGCATTGCACAGTGCTTGTGTTCAGCCTTTGGCGGGACCTCTGCAACACTGCTCAAAATTGACTAAACAAAAATAAGAAAGATAAAATTAGGTCAACACACATTCACAAACATGTAATTACAACAAACAAAGAAGATAGATATTATGAAGAGGAAGCACAAACCTAATGCTCATAAAACGGCCAAATTAGAACCATCAGCAAGTTCTAGGTTGTCCCTTAGGTGGTTAAGAAACCATTCCCAAGAGCTGTTGTTCTCTCCTTCAACCACAGCCCAAGCCAGAGGGTACATCTGCTCATTACCATCCCTGCCAACAGCTACCAAGAGTTGTCCACCTAGAAATGTTTTTAGAAAACATGCATCAATGCATATAATCTTTTTGTAGCCTTGTTTCCAACCTCTCTGATCTTAACATACACCATCAAAGCAAACAAAGAGCCTCTTAAAGATTGGAGGTGGGAGATCATCCTTTAAATATATAACTAAATCAAGCCCATTAACCTCACTAGCCTCCATTAGCGTCTGCAAATACCTCCCCACCTTTGAGTAATTCTCTTTCATGTTCCCATGTAATTTACTATGGGCAAAGTATTTGACCTTGTATGCAAAGGGCTTTTGGATGATGACTTTGTATGCCCTCCTCACGATTTCAATGATTTCAGAAGCTAGCCAATGAGGCCTTACTTGTCTTGAAAACCTCAAGAAGTTGGTCAGCAAGCCAAGTGGATTTCATCTGCCTGTTCCTTTCCATGTTTCATGTGTAGGTATGCTTTGTAGAAAGGGACTTAACAATAAAGGAACCCTTCCTTGGATCCCAATATGAATACACCCTAAGAAGGCATTGATCTATGCAACTTACTCCTAACCTCTGTTGCCTCCCCTTGTCACTAACACTGAATTTCAAATTTCTCCCCTGAAGTATGCCATATTTGGCCACAGCATCTTTGAAATCCTACCGGGTTGTAATTCTCTGCCCTAATTTCCACTTGAACACACTGAAGTCAGTATTCTTCCCCACTAGTAGGCTTCTCTTAGCTTTACTTTCAGTCATTGTCTCATCATCATCACTTAGTGGAGGTGTATAGATTTCATCCTCAGAATCCTCATAATCACTACAAATTCACTTGTTTTCTCCCTTACCTTTGTTGACCCTTGTCCATTCAAAATGGGTGCACTCTGACTCCCTAATGTACCTTCTAAAGCATCAACAACAAGTTGGTGAGCTAATTGAAGCAGTTTCTGGTTGAACCCTTTTATGTTCAGTCTTGTTGTCCTCAGCTCATCATCACTTCCATTATCACCATCTTCATTTGGTTCATCATCTATCAGATCCTGCAGATCATCATCATCCTCCTCATCATTGAACTCATCATCATCCTCCTCATCATTGAACTCATCATCATCCTCCTCAGCATGGAACTCATCATCCAAGTATTAGTCTTCAGTCCCAACATTCTCCAACTCTACTGAATCAGGTATGTACTCTGAATCATCTGAGTCACCTAGATCAAAACCATGATCATTTAGGTTGCCTTCAAGCTCATCCCAAATGGTCCACTCATAGTTTGGATCATACTGAAAATGTTCATCAGACTCGGCAGCCTCACCATCTACAGACAGATCCTCACTTCCTTTGACTAATTCATGTATGTCAATAGGACTCTCTGGCCTTGGATCCTCCCATTCATACCCTTTAGGCACCTTTGACTTAGTAAAAATTTCAGATTGAGATGATTGTGTTTTGGTTTGATTGGAATTTTTGTGAGGTTTGGAATGAGGCTTACCCTTTTGAGTGTTAAAAGGAGGTTTCAAAGGAGCCTTGTTATTTAAAGATGCTGTCACAACCTTTTGAGTTGTAAAGGGAACATTATTGGGTTCAGGGACATGTGAAAGTGCACTACACATGTTGTCTTTAGGACCACTGTTAATTGCCCTAGTTGGGATCAACTTGTGAGGTCTTGACTTAGGGAAATTGGCTGTCTTTTGTGAATTTTCTTCAGTAACAAGAAAATCTAACTCAACATTGTCATGGACCACAAATAAGTCAACACACCTTGCATTAAGCACTATTTCACCCATCTCCCTCACCTGAGTATCATCATAAACTTTCCGTAAACCACTCTCATATGAACTACCAGGAATCATATAGTAGATCAACTGAATGGCCTCATAATTACCACATCTCTCAACCAACTCTTTCAAATACCAAAACCAAAGCTCATCAGGATCGACATTGAAGGTTTTTGACATCCCACCCACGTAACCATAAGAATCCCTATTTTTCATGAAAGAACCACCATGGTAGAACTTCAAGGTCACATAACCCGTAACACTACTCATCACTAGCATTCATAAAACAAACAAACAAGGAAACATTCAAAATCAGGGAAAAAGAAAGAATAGAAGCAATTCACAACATAAAACAACAACAAATACAGAATTTCGTATTAATTAAAACGCAATAACAAAAGCGAAAAACAAAGAACGGAAAAGACGAAAAACGAAAACACATCTTGAATCCAATTGCAATCCAGCCACTTGAAAATTCGAAAAACCAAAACTTGCGTGCGAAATTGGTGAAATAAAAAGAAAATATGGGCGAGAATGATGGAGTAATCGAGAAACAGGGTAGTTGTATAAGAGAAGTGGAAGGGGAATAGTTATTCGATTGAAGTAAATGATGTAAAAGGTTTTTTGTTTTTTTTATTATTCAGTAAATAATTAAAATTACAAAATATAGAAATAAACGAGGGATAAGGGATTTAATTACCTGATTAGCAGGCAAACAGTCAATTAGTGGATTTAATGAAGATTAGCATCAAACTTAGGATTATTTTGTAATTTGTTAAAGCTTGGATTATTCAGGGAATACCACCAAAAAGTGGGACTATTCATGTGATTTTTTCCTATATTTTTTCATTGTTTTTTTATGTAAAGAAGAGGACAAACCTCAAACAAACAAAACTAAAAACAAATTACAGAAAAATCAAACGTGACAAAGTCAATCCTAAATTATTATTACTAACTATATAATACCCGTGCGATGCACAGTTTTTAAATGCACAAAATGATGAAAATAAGAGGTTATAAGAAATTGTATATCATTCTAAAAAAATTCAAAAGATATAAAAAAATCGTAACTTACTATTGTAATCCTAGAAAACCAATTAATTATGAAGAGAAATTAATTAGTTTTCGAATTCATGTAATGATGTGGTGACATCGAGTTTTGCCAAAAACTACACGGTGGCAACTAAAATTTTCCTATTCTACACCTTGACCTCGAGGTTTTGGGAATTCCACACTGTGGCCTCATGTTTTTATTTTTACATATGGTGACAACCCACCTATCCTTTTACAACCTAACCCATTAYCCCCCATTGTACGGGCGTGGGGCGTCATCGGGCCGAACTAGATCCGGTCCCTCTGCCCCGCGGGGTATAGTCTCGGTGAGACACCGTATGCAAGATTGAATTCTTCTGTATTTGCATAGTATGAAGTATGCTGGCATTGAGGTCATGAAAATTCAAATCGATAGAGGAAGTCGTCCATCGCACTTCTTTGGGAAGTTGCGAAACCTGTTTTAAGTCTTGCTTATAGTTGCATAAGCAAGGGAAGGACTCTATGTTATGGTCGTGCACCAGATCTGGATTAGGGGACGAGGGTAAGTTGGCGAAGTAGTGCACAACACCCCCCCTCCCCGCATCTAGCGACCTCTACTAGATCTCATTGCAAATTCCAATCGCAACATCGAAACACACATATGTTACATTGATCCTATGTAGTTATACTAGTCGTGTTTGATTAATGCTTGAAAGACTAATTAATGTTTTCGCTTTAAATTAGGTTAAGATTCAGGATTCTAAATCGTTTTGTTCATATATTATCTTAGTAGGCATGACAATCATTAAGTAAGTCTTTAATTAGAAAAATTAATGATGGAGAATATGTCAAGAATAAGTCTTAGAATATACATGAAGGATGATAAAAGACTTACTGTATGTTACCAAGATAAGACAAAAGATAAAAACAATAGTTAGATTCGAAATCGAAATCGCCTCGCAAAGTGCTATTTACATGAGAAAATCAAAGAAAAAGTTAGTATTGACAATAATATTGAAATCGAATTGAAAACAAAGAAATGAYAGTTTATTTGCATTTTAATTGATGTCAAATAGTTTATTAWTCAATGTTACATGATTCAAAGTGATATAAACAAGCAAAATCAAAMAATAATTAAAGAGAAGAGAAGAAAGAGAGAGCTTCTATGAGTTTTGTGGCTTCATAGGTTATACCAACAATGCGTGGTCGAACAACCCTTGAACGATTACTTTGAATGTCTTGATCTCTTTTGATTTGAATGTGTATTGAATATGTTTTTGAATGTGTATTGAATTTGAAAGAGTTTCTTTTAGAGTTTTTTGAAGAGAGGGAGAGAGTATGGACGAGAGAGAGAGAGAATAGCCAAGCTTTTTTCGTCCAAATTTGCAAATGAGAGGGGGGTCGGCCTATATTTATAGGCCAAAGCCAAAAAAGGCAAGAATCTGGGCACAATTACGCCCAAAACTGGGCGCAATTGCGCCCAGTATCTTGCCATTTTTTGGCTGATTTCCCTTGTCTTTTTTGAAGCTTGCGTATAATATAAAATCGAAATAAAATGTCATTTGATTTTATTTGATTGCGCAATTTTACCACAAAATCACTGATTGATTTGGGGAGATATTCGTGTGGGCCCCGCACTTGGGTGCGGCCCCGAAGCTCCTGAAATAAGCCGTTTCGCTCGGGTGCGTGTTTTTGCTTAGGAAACTCCTAAGTATTTCTCCACCACTTAAAAAATTATGGACAAATATGAAAAAAATTTCTTGTAAAATATAGTGCATTGTGCAAAAATTTCGTGAATTTTGAAATTGTTTTCATAATTTAATTAATTATCGCAAAATTAATTAAATTGTTAAAAATTCCTAAAATTGCCAATAATGCTTAGAAAAATTCCGAAAAATTATAGAAAAATGTCTAAAAACTTATTTTTAAGGGTGTTTTGGGCACGAAAAGGTGCTTCGGCTTTGCAAATCGAGATTCTAGAGCATTATTTAAGGCAGTTGTTCTTTAGAATTGGACCAATTGCATTGTGGTATAGTTTTATCATTAGCATTTATGGAGGGACAAATGTACGTATCTACAACCACTGTAATCCCCCGTAATTTTGAACGTTTATAATTATATTTTCTTAAAAATATATTATGATTATTTTACAAAAACGATATATTTTATTTAAATTATATCATTTTCCGCTCAAAAGATATTTCGAAAATATATGTTTTCTTCTTTATCCAAAACAATTTAATTAAAACAAAAAAAAATTAATTATAACAAATAAATAAATATATCAATAAATAAATATATCTAAAAATTAATCTAGCCAAAAACTTAAGTAGTAAAAAGGGTTTTATCTCCCCCTTCTTTTATCACGCCACTTAGCATTCAGTTACGTTTTTTTTAAAAAAGGGAGAAGCACGAGAGACAAAGAGAAGCACGAGAGAGAGAGAAAGTTACGGCTGCCAACTGTTGCCTACTGCTGACGCCTGTTGTCGACGCATGCTGCCCGCCGTGGTCGCCGGCCACCACCCTAGCCACTMTCGGTCCTCTCTCCCCTCKTTCTCTTCTTGCTCTCTTTCCTTTCTCATGTTTTAAATTGCTTTTAATGTTGAAGTTTTACAATCAAATCACTTATACAATAATTTTGAATATGTTTATCTATGGATTGCTAGTATTATAAATTTGTATTGATAATTTTAATTAAAACAGAAAATTTCAGATTTGTTTAAGGGTAAAATTAGGGCTTTAAATTGGGGATTTTCATGTTTTATGGGTTAGGAAGTATTTAATACTWGCTTTGTGATATATACAATTTTATGAAGTTGATTATTGAGTAATTAAGGTTTGAAACAAAATTTCAGATTTGATTACCAAGTGCAGTTTATGAGGGTTTAATGAATTTTTAGAATTCAATTGTTTCTTTGTTTCAATGGGCGGCGTTTTAAAGAACTTGTGTTATTAAGCTATTATTTATGTAACAAATCTTAAAAGCTTAACTCGGTTTGTTGCAAGGCTCTACATAAATTTGTAGATTTCTCAATATAATATCGTCCTCGAAATTATAGTGTTGAAGCTATTACGAGGTTTCAGCTTCGAAATTTATATGCATTAATTATATACGTCTACAGCAGCTAGGTATATAGAGCCATGGTCTTGAATGATTGACTATGAGTTTTTTGGATAAAAAGAAAATTATCCAGATTTGTATAAGTGTATGTAAGAAGGTTGAGGTTCCTGTATTAAGAAGCTAGATTTGTTATGATTTTCAAGCTAAACTATATAATGATATTTATACTCTATCATGGAGGTTTTTGTGAGGAATAAAGATCAGATTGTTTTTAGTGATGTTTTGAGACCCATTAAACTACTTAGTATTCTGTAAATTAAATTGAAGTGTGTTGATTCAGTTTTGGCTATCCATGTTAAGGAGGAGCGCTTCATAGAGGCCGTTTTTTGGGTCGAAAGTGGCTTACCGCTTCTGTTTATTCAAGGTACGCTACCACTTGCGGAATCCTTGAATCTTATGTATGCTTGTGGTTGTCTGAGAACTTAGAGGATGAGTAGGAACATCCATAGGAATTGTTTGGTAGACACGATAATTTAATTACTAAAGTTATAGTCAAGTATATTGAATATTTGGGATGTCCTTAAGGATTGTTTTGGAAGTTGTTGATTATCTTTGTCATTAATTACTGGTGAATTAAGTGGAGTTATATATTATGGAGTTAAGGGTACTTGCTCCATGAGGGAAGTAGCAGTCTTGATGAGAGGTTAGTTGGTTAGTCCACATGTTTATATTAATAAAGAATGATTAGTCAAAGAGTTGTAAGGTGATTTGTGATCTTATTGTGGTCATGTAACATGTTCAGTTAAATGAATAATTATAATTAGATGATGAGCAATAAACTCTGGTTTGTGCACTTAAGTTTGACATCAGGGGTTGGGGTTGCGTTTTATCGCTTCTTCTAGGCGCGGCTGATCAACGGTCTCTTTATATTTTTTTAAAATGGATTTTATCCAAAATGGGGTTAGTTTGAGATCTCATCTAACTATGGTGAGAAGCGCGCCCGTTCGCCATTTGTTATTGAATCTTGATGCCTTTCGACCGGAGCACTGGGGATTGAACTGTGGCACCTTGTGTGTCTGGTTGGATTGAGGCAAAGTTTGTGTGTACTGGTTGAATTGCTGGCGCCATTGTGTAGTCTATGAATATGTGGCACGGATGTGTGTTGGGTTTAGAAACAACCCTTTATTAATGATGTGGCTCATATCATAAAATGAAAACATAGTCTTGATCAGTAATTGGAGTCGAGTAATGAGTTATACTACAAGGTAACATCAGATTAACAGGAGTAGTTGAGATGGAATTTCGGATGTGTGTATTGGAGTATGCTGTATTAATAGATAATTGAAATGTGTTTGGTCTAAGTTTGGATCGAGCATATCTGATAGATGTAATGTAATAGTGCGTGTTATCTGAGAACGAAACAAGGTTGGGGGTCTTTGCTTGCTAAGAGGGTGTGCGTGAACTTGGTGATGGTCATGTTTTTAATGGGAGATGTATGGTCCGTGGTGTAATTGATCTCGTCTTCTGTATGTTGTAATTACTCGTAGACGGAGACTTTTGCGATAATTTGTGTTTTTGTGGTTTTGTGTGTGTCGTTTCAAATCTTTTCGTAGTCTTTTGGTGAAACCGTGTATGATGCTATTATCTTGGAAAATGTATGGGAGACGAGCTTAACAGGAATTGGATCATGCGTGTGATTTAGCCTTGGATGGTTGGGTATGTAGTGGATAACGATAAGTCTGCATCATTGTATAATAATCTTGTTCAGGCGCGAACAGAGGACAGAAGGCAAATGGCAGAACGGAGTTATGTCGGAGGAAAGTGCATCAGTAAGCTTGATAGAACCAATTTGAATAATTCACTCGAAGTTTGTTATAAGTTATAAGAAATATGGTTTAAAGTCGTTATTTGCGAATTAAGGGGCCTAAATGGTTCAATTGTCAAATGAATTTTTTACATTTCAGATTTTTACACACTATGGTTTGAAACTATTTTCTAATCTTTGTTTGCCGTGCAGGCCGATACTTAGTTATTAGCCTCAAATGGTTTATAACACGTGGAATGCTCACTGCAAATGATTCTCCGTATTTTCAGCTAAATTTCACAGGTAAGTGGATGAATTATTGGGTGTGATTACTAGACCACCCTCTCTCCGTCTTCACCATCAATAGCCAACCGCACACTCACTTAACACATGCCCTGTCTCCAGTCCACACCAACCTCAGCCCATGACCATCCATCTCACTCGCAACTCACTCAATTTTAACCACCTTAATTCCTTACTTCAAGTGTGCTCCGCGGCACAGCCCCACTGACAATGAGGCCCGAGATAGCACCCATCACCATCAAATTCTCTCTCTTCACAGGTTCCAATGTGCCGCCGCCATCGAGCCTCCACTATCGCAAATTACTTCTCTCAGTGTTCTCTTTTAATGCTGCAGCTAATTAGTAAAATTTATTTGGGGGACAATAAAATCAACCTAAGGGCAAAATTGAATAAGGGGGAAAATGAAATTGGGTGAGGAGATTCATCGATCATTGTGGTTTTGTAGAATGTAGAATGGAGGTTTGGTGTGTTGAATATGGGGTTCCGTGGTGCAGAATTTGAGCGATTTTCGGGTGGATGGTGTTGATCTGGAGTTGGGCGGTAATGCTGGAGTGCTAGATATGTTATCTTGGTGGCGGGGGGTGGTTGTGGCTAGGGCGGCGAGTTTAGTGGTGACTAAGTTTTGTGGGTAAGTTGTTGGTGAGGGTGGGTGCTAAATGGGTGACTGGCGATGGTGAGGGGGCAACTGGTGAGGTGGGTGGTGGRTGCTATTGTTGGGAGGTAAGGAGGAGAGAGAGAGGGTGGTGGTTAATGGGTTGGGTGGTGGCTGGGTTGTGTTTTTTGTTTGTTGTGTTGTTGGTTGTGGGTTGAGTGAGGTGAGAGATAGGTTATTATCACCATATAGAAAAATAAAAACTCAAGGTCACGATGTGGAATCCTCAAAACCTCGAGGCCATGGTGTAGAATAGGAAAATTTTAGTTGCCACCACATGGATTTTGGCAAAACTCGATGCCACCATATAAAATTTCCCTTAAAATTATCGAAGATTACATTAAAGCAACAACACATATAATATCATTTTAATCTTTACTTGCTTGGTGACCAATCAAAGTAATATTTTTAAATTGTTGCTACTAATGACTTCTTCCGTGCTTGGTGATRTGGTCATGACTTAATTCATGTCACATACCTTGGGGGTTACCATGTGACCCTCACGTCAACGATGGCACCATAATATAAAATGCTTGCTTAGAGATATGATTTAATAAATTAATCATGCATTGAATGATAGAGAGCTTTAAGTTTTAATCAAATGCTTCTTAACATGCTTGACTTATTCATGAATTTCTCATCTTATGAAAGGAAACAATCCACATACGTGGGCATCCAAAACTTAACTTGATACTATATAGTTCCTTTAGTTCTAGTATAAAACCACGTATAGGTCTTTTAACCAYTACCTTGAAGGGAAAACAATTCTGCAAATCAAATTTACTTCAACAATCACTGAAGGAGAATTTCCTCCTACAATCAAATAGAAATCAATTACTATTGATTCCAAACACAAAAATACAACAATATATATTTCCTTGAAACCCTTAAAACCTTTAGAAATCAATCTCGAACATGTTTTAAAGACTAACTTCAATTCTTAATTATATAATAAACCATTAGTTTATGTCTTTAAAACCTTAAAAACCATAATTTTCCATAGTTAAAATCACTTTGGATATGTATAATAAATCCGGAAATTAGTTTTCATAATTAAAAATAATCAAATGGCTTAACAATTCACACAACATGTTTTCTATAATTAATATAGGGCATAAATCAACAAATGTTTCATAATACATCAATTGCCCAATAATTTAGAAATGAACAACATTAACTAAACCTTTCAAACCTTCAAAACTTGTATAAAAATCTAAACTTTTACGCTTCGATAAATCATAGTTTAAGTATAACATATGCCCCAATCAAAATCATGCTTTCAAACCCATAAAATCAAATCTAGAATGCTTATAACTCAATTAAAACTCTTTAAACAAATATGAAAATATTATCATGGCAATTAGGGTTATAAACCATTCTGAATATATCATAACTAACATAGATTTTCGTGACCAATAGTTTTAATTAAATTTAAGCAAAAAACATATTTCGTAATCGAAAATTGTCAATCTGATGTAATAATTAATTAAAATACTAAAACTCCACGAAAATTTATGAAAATTTTACACAAAGCGAATAACTGATTAACTGTATATAGAATATCCACACAAAGTTTCATAAATTATAGATGAAAATAAAATAAAGAAAAATAAAAAACCGAATCACCAACCCGAAAAACTGTTAATTTGAAAACGAATTTATTAAAATAGTAAATCTAATTAGAAAATTCTGAAAATTTTACACAAGGTGTATAATGATATGGAGATCAATAGAAAAAAATTAGTAATTTAATGACGAGCATAAAAAATAATTAAAATCCAACTGTCAGCAACTCGAAAAGTAATAAATAAAAGGTTTTAGAATTTTTWCCAAAACTCAACAAGGCAACAGGAGGGGGAGGAGTGACCGGCCGTTCAGTGGTGGCTCAGAGGCAGCCCAACGGTGGRCTGACAAAGGAGTGAGAGAAAGAGCTTGAGGGAGGAGAGAAGGCGTGAGGAAGAAGGGAGTAGTTTAGGGTTTCTGTTTTTGGAATGAAAAAGTTTAGCCGTAAAACAAGGAGGAAAATAATAAGTTTTCATTTAAACTGGTTTAGGTTTTGTAAACAGGTATAAATTAAATACGTTATTTTATTTTGAATAAATAAGGATAGGATTTTATCATAAAGAAACTATTTAAAATAGGGGATGATAAATTCAAATAAAATAAACTACTTTTATAAGATAGTTCACTTGTATTTTATAAATGTGACTAGATATAAAATTTCTAAGTGGAAATATTTATTATATTATAAGAAAATATAATTGTATTTATCTTAAATTACGAGGGATTACAATCGATCATGTTTAGCAGCACCCAACCCTCCTTTGGTAGAAACAACGCACAGAATCTCTTGCTTAATCAACTTTGATTTAGTCAATCATGTTGTATTGCCTTCTGAGCCTCATAAAAAATTGGCTTGTCTAAACTAACTCGATCGAAAAGGATAGTCTCATTCCTCTAAAAATCACCAAGTTACGTCATTTCCATGCCCACAATACTATTGATAGAGAAGAGTGGAGCCCATGAGCTACCTAACTGCAAGTTCTTAGCACCCCTTGTTGCACATTGTTCTCTTCAAAAAAAACCTTGAAGAGTTTCAGTTGAGCATAACCGATGCCAGATGTGACAAACTATAGGGCATCACGATATAGGTCTACACAGATTGCGCATGTTGGGTGACAAATATGGTATGTCGATCATCTGTTTTATGTCTTCAACGAAAGATTCCATCTCCAACCATTTATTTGTTAAAAACCATTGTCATAGGATAGAGGTGGGAATATTCACGAAAAATTCCCATCTCCAACCCATGTTTTGATCCCAGGCCACATTTATTGAACAGTGACTCCCAATAGATGTAAAGTATACTTTGTTGATTACATAACGAGGAAGTGGTTTGTTCACATGCCGCTTTATGGTCCCAAAATAAGGTTTAGCTCCATTTCCCACAGCTACTTAAGTACCTGAATAACTACATATCGCATTTTCCACTATGCCTTTCCAAAGATTCGAGCCATTTCTCATTGTTTGAAACATGTCCACATTGCATATATTCATGGCAATATTCTTATCGAAGAAACTGCGAGCCCATAGAGATCTGGGCTCCGAGAGTAGTCTCTAACCCATTTTGCCGAGAATAGCGGTGTTAACCTGCCTCATGCATTTAATGCCAAGTCTACCTTACGTTTAAGGTTTTTAATTGTTTCCTAAGACAAGAAATGAACTTATATGTGGTCTTCGTCACCAACCTTGTCTTTTTGTCAACGTCATCACATAGTGTTTTGGAAAATTTGGTTGTTTGCATCAAGTACTTAGCAATGGARGATAGTGTAGATTGGATAAGTGTATCAGGTCTAGCAAGGGATAAGAACTTTGATTTCCATCCCAGGAACCTTCTATCCACTTTCTCAATGAGATGCGCAAAATTAGCCTTCGTTACTCAGCCATGCATCAATGACATTCCCAAGTAAAAACCCAAATCTTCCGTGCTTGTGATATTTAGAGCATGAKAAATCTCTCATTGATTAGCATAGCATGTTTTGTTGGAAAAGAAAACATGAGGCTTCCCATAACTTACTTTTTTCATCCGAGGCCATGCAAAATTTGTCGAAACATTGCTTAATATCAAACAATAAAGGACCTTGCTTGTTTAGTTGGATAGGATGCCATGTTCKCTCAAAGATWGCTTGCTCYATTACTTGATTTAATCTCACCATACACATGACAAATAGGTAAGGAGATAAGGGATGTCCTTGCCTGATGCCACAACTTGGGGAAAATGCTMCTGAAGGCTTAATGAACTCRGATTTAAGACGATGATACACCTTTTCAAGGTCGATTTTGATCGCCATTAGGGGCTTGCCACCTTTCTTGATCCTCATAGTGTACAATACTTTTTGGAAAATAACGATATTATTATCRGTAATGTGACGCCCAGGAACGTAACTTACTTGCGTAAGAGAGACCAATTTAGGCAGAACTGGTTTGATTCGATTGACAATCATTTTTGTGATCAATTTATAAGCCACATTGCACAAGCTTATTGGCCGAAATTGTTTGGCATTTTTTGGATCATCCACTTTTGGAATAAGCACTAGAAAAGTAGCATTTAAAGCACTTGGGAAATCCTTGCCCGATAAGACATCCAACACCAATTTACTCGCATTTTGTGCAATCAGGTTCCATTTTTTAAAAAAAATAACGCTTGAAAACCATCAGGGTCGGGTGCTTTGAGTGAACCCATGTGTTTTAGGTGGAGTCGGTCAAACTTAACCCAACCGGGCCAAAAATGCGGGCTTTGGACAAGACATTTTTAGTCCAAATTTGGGCCGAGCCCAACCCGATTTTTTATTTTTTGGGTGGGCTTTGGAAATCAAAATTCACACATTTTAGTTATTTTTTTGGGTATGGCTCAAACTAGTCCGAAAAGTCGGCCAAGGTTGCTCTAATATTTCGGGCTTTGGGCAAAAATTTTAGGTCGGAATTCAACCTCGACCCGATTAATGGACCTTATTTTATATGTTAAGCCCGGCCCGGCCCAACCCATGATCACCTCTAGTTTTAGGGAATGTTGGTTATCAAGAATTATGAAAGGACGATTTAAGTGATTCCAATCAAGATCCAAAAATCTTGAGAACAAAACTCTAGGCAGAGAATCAAGCATAGTATTAGTTACTTCATTAGTAAATAAATTTTTGAAATAACTAACCATGTGATTTTGCACTTCCTTTTTTTCCCGCAGCCACTCGTATGCTCATTCTTAATTGCAACAATTTTATTGCGACTTTGCCTCACCACCGTACTCAAGTTAAAAAAAATATGTGTTCCTGTTTCCATCTTAAATCTAATAAGCTCTTGATTTTTGATACAACAAAGGTCTTCTTGATGTAACACCTCATCTAATTCTTGGCACAATTTACCCTCTAACTTGATTAGTCCACGYTCATGAGATAATGCAAGTGCTCGTTGAATGCCCCAYTTCTTGCCATGAGTGATTTCTTTTCATGAAAAATGTTACGAAAAGTTGTCTTGTTCCATTCTTGCAAAGCCACTAAAAGAWTATGGAGCATGGGAATCAGGGGAATGGAATTTGACCCCTTCTCTTCTACGAATTGAGAAAAGTTTTCATGTGTCATCCAAGCCACTTGGAACTTTAAGGGCTTGTTAATCGATTCAATTGGGGAAAATCCTTTGGGTGATATTGGAYGGGGAGTGTGATCACTTTGGATTGCAGGAAAATGTTAGATTGAGGCTTGAGAGAAGCGGATGGACCAACTTGCATTAGATAATGCTTTGTCTAGTGACAGGCTTGTCGCGTACCTATAAAAAATAACATATTAAAACTAACTAATCTCTATTATGTAAGCCAAGGGGAGCAATGGTGGCCCSCTTGAAAATTACACAAAGACCCTCCAAATATAARAAGTCAATCAAATTATAGTTCATTCATTTATAATTCTTCAAAACATTATTCAAAATAATTGCCAAATATAACGAGATCAATTTGAATTGTCAATTAACACCATTCAATGTATAATTCAAAATAATTGCC